>SNQJ01S0138992.1:33914-55658 GCA_010110895.2 Picea sitchensis | reverse complement strand
TTGAGGGTTTCCCAGGATAAATGCTTGTGTACTCTTGTGATTGTGTTTCTCTCAGTGATCTTGTCTATGCTATTGTTATCTAGTAAATTGAAAGTAACCTAATAATAGCAGAAAATTTAACATGGTATCAGAGCTAAGATGAAGAGAGGATATTTCACCAGAAAAAGAAAAACTTCACTGTTGCCGTACATGAAAATTATGGTTTTTTTTTAATTAAAGAAGGTTTTCAGCCTCAAATCCATCTAGAAAGGTGTGCCCTACCTCAAGGAACATTTTGGCATCCTCAATGCACTTTTTCAGTGGCTAGATCTCCCATAAAGTGGAACCCTAGTTTTCACAAAGTACCAGAAAACCAAAAGTACCAGTGTACTAGTGTACCAGAAGTACCAGAAAACCAGAAGCACCAGTCCAGAAATCCGCAGATCAAGTTTGGAGGGGTAAAAGTAGGATTTTCTGAAATCTAAACACACCAGGCTACTCACCTCAGTCCAACGCATCTTTTGGCGAGTTCAGTTTTCAGATCCAAGTAATTTGATTTTTTTATTATTTCTATAGCCGAGAGGGCTAGGGTTTCTTCTACAAGAAAGAATGGCTACCAACATGAGGGTATAAGACAGGCTGGAAGGATCTAGAAACTTCAGATCTTGGAAGCATAGGTTGCAGATGATTCTAGACGAGCATGATCTCCTAGAACATGTTACAGTGGGTGTACTAGAACCATAGGAAGAAGATCAAAAGACCAAGCATAATAAGAATGAAAAGAAAGCAAAGAGAATCGTGTCAGATTCAGTAAAGGATCACTTGATCCCTCATATATCTGAACTACAGACAACAAGGAAAATGTATAAAGCACTCAACAGGTTATATGAAAGCAAAGACATTGGCCAGAATCTTACCTTAAGAAATTAGCTTCTTAATATGAAGATGGACAACTCAGAATCTGTCACATCCTATCTTATGAGAGTTTCTCAGATCAAACATCAGTTTGCAGCTATTGGAGATGTCATTAGTGACAAAGAAATTGTAACCACAACCCTAAATGGGTTTCCAACATTTTGGATTCCTTTTGTAAAAGGAGTGTGTGCAAGAAGCAAGTTACCCAAGTTTGATGAGTTATGGGCAGATTGCACACATGAAGAATCTAGACTTGCAGACCAACATAAGAGATTAATTGTCGATGAAGAGGAATCTCTTACAGCTCAAAAGAACAAAAGAAGTTCCTTCAGGAAGATCAATAAAGAAGCTAACTCTGTAAGAGTTCCAGACAAGAAGAAAGATGTTTCAAAGATCAGATGCTACAGCTGTCAAAAGTTGGGACACTTTTCCTATGACTGTTCTCAAGGAAAAGGGAAAATAAAGTATCAAGCACATGTGGCAGAGGAAGATGAATCTCCTCCCTCAAAGAAATCTTTAGCATAAATTAAGGATTATGTACTTTAAGTTGAAGATAGTTGATCTGAAGAAAGAAAGAAAATGGTGGAGTCCGTGAAGCCTCCCCACACAAAAGAAAAAGATAAGTATTCATGTTTATTTTTAGTATCTTGTTTACTTTAATACTTTATCATTACAAGTTAGTTTTTTGTGAGAATGTTAATTAACCTTGTTTTATTTCAATATCTATGCATGCTTATGAAGGAAGTATCAAAGAAGAGGATGAAGAAAGAGATAAAATATTTATTTCATGTATGATCACTCATGAGAGTGACAAATAAAGCATACTATAAGTAAGTTTACAAGTCTCAGAAGAAAGAACTTATGCCATGACTTGCAAAAGTTTGACAACACGAGAAGGACGTATGATACAATGATAGTCGGTAAAGACCAGCCAATATCCAATTTTTATATAGGAGCATGAGGCTCCTAAAGATGCAGAACAAAAATATTCAAGATGAAGAAAAAGATGGATACTCAGATATAGTGGATGAGATGCAGGTAACTGCAGGTTGCTCCAGTACCATTCTTATAGATGCAGAGGGAGCAAGTTGATTCAGTATGAAGACAAAAAGAAAGAAATATTCAAACTCAAGAAGGCACCCAAGATATTACAGAAGAAAACTTCAAGGATGATGATTAGAAGCTATTAGCTTGGTGCAAGAGGGAGCCATGTCTCTGAGTTCGAAATGAAGGATCATAATTTGATGCAGTTAGAAAAGAAGATGGATGGTGCCTAGATATTTTGATCAAGATGAAAGCTATCCAGTAGATGGATGGTGCCCAACAGATGGGTAGCATTGTATTATACCATGGAAATATTTTGAACTACAAGAGATTTTTTTTGATCCCATAGGTAGACCTTCGTAGAGAAGGAGAAAGAGAAAATACCTTCATAAAGAAGGAAAGAGAAATGCTAGAGGTAGACCTTCATAGAGAAAGAAAATAGAAGAGACCTTCGTAGAGAAGGAAGAGACCTTCATAGAGAAGGGGAATGAGAAATTTGCCAAGGTTGGCCTCTGTTCAAGTGTTGAGTTTTGGATACTCTAGGGACATGCTAGAATACCCTCGTAGAGAGGGGTGTGACCACCCTCGTAGAGAGGAATGTGGTTTTTTCTCCAAGGGGAAGCGGGTAGATACTCTCCTCATGCCAAGGATTGAGTAGCCTGGAACACAAACCTTGACCATGTGGAATGGTTAGTTGGCTCTTGAGGTTTGTGTCGTGATCCTGCTTGGATCATGGAAAGGGAGTCTAGTCTTGCCCAGGCTAGCATCTTAGCTTCTCTAGTTCACGTGGGATGACTAGGAGTGAAGCTATGGTAGTAGTCCTCCCCAGTGGATGGGTGAGATAGATGACTACAAGAGAAGGGATAACATAAAAGGAATGGAAAAACTCATAGGACATCTTCTGTGTGAAGATAAGATATTTTATGTGTGAAGATAAGAAAGAAGTATCTTCTGCGTGAAGACGAAAGAAAAAAAGAGTATCTTCTGTGCGAAGATAAAGAGAACAAAACTTCCGATGATTTATAGATATGCCAGTCAATGATCATGATGCCATATGACCAAGTGGATGCCTCCAGTTATCCAGTTGATGATGTTATCTAGTTGATGATGTTGCACAGTTGATGATGTTTCTCAGTTGATGATGTTATCTAGTGGATACTGCTACCTAGTTGATGTCGACATCCAATGACCTGTCAAAAGATAAAGAATATCCTTCTTGTTAAGAGGGAGTGTTAAAATATTGTGTAACTGCAAAGAATATTCTTATCCCCTTTTGTGGATAAAGATAAAATATATTTATTATTGATTAGATCAATCCACTTTTGTGGATTGATCATGTCAGGTATTGTAAATGACCAAATCCCCTTTTGCGGATTGGTCAAACCCTAATTGTAATAGGCTAAATAAGAATTCGGCCCCAAAATATATTAAAGGGGCCCCATAATATATTAAAGGTGGTTATAACCACCTAGAAGAATAAGTCAGCCCTGCCAGTGAAGAGACACTTCCATACGTGCTAGAATTGTATAAATAAGAGAGGTCAGTGCCTCATTTAGACACACACTCAAATCACTCATCTAGTACGCAAGTATTGAAGGAAGCTGCAGTTACTAGTTGCCGGAAGAAGGAAGAGAGAGGGGTGCATCCTTGGGAGAGGAATTTCTATGTTGATTGGTTCATTGTCTTGGCATTGTATTGGCTATATATATTAAGGAAGTTTTGTTGGGTTTTCTTCCCCTTGAGGGTTTCCCAGGATAAATGCTTGTGTACTCTTGTGATTGTGTTTCTGTCAATGATCCTGTCTATGCTATTGTTATCTAGTAAATTGAAAGTAACCTAATAATAGCAGAAACTTTAACAGGAAATAAGTCATGACACCAGGAATATCTTGACCATGGACTTACAAATTCTTGGATTTATCATAGAAATCTCTCTCAACGTTATTCAATTCATATTGTATTTTGAAAGTATAATCAATAAAATTTGCAGGCTGATACTTGTTGAATTTATAGTAATTGACTTGACTTTTCAGCAAGGTGATTTTTGTTTTATACTCCCTCATTTTCTTTTCCACATATACAACTTTTTGAGTACACAACACACCCTAATTTTTTTAATTTTGGATACCACTTTTTCTTTGATTTTGCAAGTATTTTCTTTTACATTTTTAGTTCTGATGATTTCGTGCATCTCATTTAGTTTAGCAATCATCTCTTGGTATTGAGAAAACCAAATTTTCTAAGTCCCTAAGCCTTATATTGAATTGAAAGGGTTTACATTAGTGTGTTCCTATCACTTTCAACACTGGTTTAATGTTAGTTTTAGTCATTGATATAAAGCCAATTTATGCACTGAAGTATAAAGTGAAGTTGGAGTGCTGAAACAAAAGAGAAGTGAAAGCGTCGATAGAAAAGTAAATGTTCACCAACTCCCTCTATTCACCAACACCAACTGGTAGGAGGATACAACCCCCTATTAGTCAGCTACACCTAACAAGGAAGCACCAAATCCCCTGCAGGTTCCAACCTGCCCTTGCACCACCCAACCAGCCCTTGCACCACCCAACCACCCTTAGTTTATAATGCAATTCAATCTCTTCTGCTCTTCATTGAATTTGACTCATGCAACCATTTGTTGAAACTTCTACTTGTCTGTTGCAACCTTTGCTTGTATGGTCTTTTGTATCAAGTACTTGATTGCATAACTTATTATATGTCTTCTTCTATTATTTATTTTAAATAATATATTGACAGGCATCTTAGAACGAACATTTCTTATCTTGGACTCTGCTCATGTTTTTGATCTTCTAATATGAACCTCAGAGACACTTTCTTCTCCCACTCTTTCTGGTTTATATAATCTTCAAACTGGTGTGAGATTTAAAAACATCATGTCCTTTCATTTGGACCATTGCACCTCTTCAATTAACTTCACCATAATAATTAACTACTGCTTATTTATTTTTAGCGTGAAGACTCTTCATAAATTGATCACATAAATGGATCAATTTCATCTTTTAAACTTGATCTTGAAACTCTGTTATTTTAACACTTAAAACTAAAGCGTTGATGAACACCCATTGATGATCACCTTTCACTTTTCCAGAATGCAAAGTTGTAATGCGCAATGATGTCCAAGTGGAATTCAAGCGTCGATAAGGTTTTTCACTACGCTTTTTAACTTTCTCTCTTTTCCATTTGAAAACTCAATGTGTGACCCCATCTAGCATATTTTTTGAGGTTCCATATTATCGCTCTTCCAAACTCACTTTCCCATCGTTGTGATAAAAAACTTATCAAAACCCAAAAGTGTTGAGAAATATATTAGCCATTAATTCGTCGATTCAATGGATGAAACATCTGATCAACATTTAATATTTGAGACTTGGAAAATGCAATCGGATTTAATTTAGATTCAACCATCATGGTGGTAAGATTTGGTTTGTTGGTGATCAAATTCAAACATTCCAACTGATCGAACCATTTTGAGCCTGAATTCGAATAATGTTAGTGAGGATTGAGTACTGTCAATAGAACATTTTGCTTGAGGGAGATTGATTTGTCAGGATTATCATTTTGGGTTTGAACAATTGTCTATAGAGAATTCACTATGTTGTTGTGCCCCCCGTGCATCATGGATCGACCTATGAACCAAAACCACCCATGGGTGTTAACCTCTGTGATTCAAATTGCTTTTTTATTTTCCATTTCCTCAACACAAGTATGTTTATGAAACTGTTTTTTTTTTAAATTTTAATCTATACATATCATGTTGGTAAATTCAGTCTGGACAAGTGATTCATTGTTTCATTCTAGTAGCTTAAATAGTTGGTTTTGAATTCTCTTTATACTTGTTTTCAATTGATAGTATTATAATTAAACACATTTTATTGTTCATTTTTAAACTATGCATCAAGATGTTTATAGTATCTTAATAAGAGAAATAGTTGTTCACATACACTATTGTCCTCTTTACCTTGTTTAAAAATAATTTTAGTGCAAGGAAAATACCTTCACGAAGAACCCCATGTTAGACCTCTTGCTAAATCTTCTAAGGGAAAATATAAAGAAATAGGGGAAGCTTCCCAAATGAAGTTGACAGGTATTGAAACCTTGTCAGAAGAATATGTTCTTGTAATCTAGTTTCCTATATTTGAGGAGCAATAACTACAGTCGATAGACAAAGATATGAAATCCAACATAGGACCACAAATCCATTTTCAAGTATGGAATGATCTATACCAGAAATTCCATTCAAAGGATTATCCAGATGTAATTCCTCACAATGACCTTGCCATAGGGGAAGTTGATGACAAGGAGTTCATCAACAAAATAAAATATTGCTTGCACTCTGTTGGAACAAGAGCCCTTCCTATGCCTTGTTACTATACTATTGAAGGGATCATTGATCACACATATTTGAAAAAGATTATGATTGTGGATGAGAAAGGATAATGTGTAGGATCTTTTCTAGTTGATAACTTGGAGAAATACTATAAGATTCCAAACCTTGAAATTTATCTGATTAATCCTTTTGTGGATGATTTCTACGACAAGAAGGATGTAGGGAAAGTTCTAGCAAGTTAGTAAGAAGGAATACAAGAGATGCTTTCACAACGTAGATGGTAATTACTCCATTTCCCATGTATCTTATGGATTTGATAGCTAGATTATATGGGGAGAGAGATTGTTTTCATTTCATAGATGTTTGGGTGCCATTATATTACATAGAGGCTATTACAGGTAGGTTATTTAATTGCGTTGCTATTATATCTAATCAACTAAATTGTAATATTGAAAGGGCACAAAAGGAAAAGTCAAAGCCTCAGGTTGTTTCTACTTTATATATGACATATTATTTATAGGATGTATGATTCCAATGTATTTGCAACTCTCAACATCAGTTGGCATATTTTAGAAGTCCCTGTGCATGTATATTGTCAAATGTTTTGGGAAAACAATATAAAAAACAATATTCAACCATTTGTGACTTTTCCCTAGCTCTTCTATACAAGATCATTTTCTGCAGAGAATGTCCAATATTGACAGAGGATGCTAGGAAGACAATTAAGTACAATGACAATTGGTACCTTGAAGAAGACCTTACTGATATGAGAATATATGGTGCAACTGCAACACCTCAAGTTTTTCCAAAGTATGTACCTGATAGACTTGTTCTAGGTGAGATAACATATCAAACATTACTTCAAGGTTTCAATGCTTCATGTTGAAAGAGGTGAAGAAAATATTTTTATTCCTTATAAATTTAGTCTATGCCATCATTTCTTAAAATACCAAAATTACGCAAGACACAAAGATAGAATTCTCCTGAATATAGGTCTCCTCTTGGACAATTTAGGAGACATGATCCCAAAGGCATCAAGCAAGTTTATCGAGAATGTCCTTGAAGAGAACATGATTAATAGATAGATAATAAAACTTTTATAGATGAAGTATTCGCCGTAGAAAAAGAAACACTGCATCTATTGATACAATACAAGGAAAATATCGAGTGGAAGGAGAGGTATTCCAAGGTCCATAATCAATTGGAGTTTATCAAGGAGAATCAAAATACATGTGGTCATGAAGACCATGGAATTAAGATGTTGACTAAGGAAGAGTTATCTAGAATTGAATGAACAATTGCAATATTTGGGTAAGTTAGATGAGGCATCCCAAAGCCAGTTTTGAGAGGAATGGTTGGCATGCATCAAATGATGGATGTTGTGGAGGATTCCATGATTAAGGGTATGTTACATAGTTTTGGTCTACTACAAGGTTTTTGGTTAATTGGAGAAGTGTTAGAATAATTCAAGAAGATTGCTAAGAGATGAGAAGATGATATTAGAGGTATAACCTCACTTGAGCATGGTCATATTTAGGATTTTCTAAATGGGAAAATCAGAACGACCACTCGACTAGAGTTTACTATGCCAAAAGTAGAAAAAATCATCAAGAGATTTAGATAGGAGAATGCTAGTCTGATTTTTCCTAGAGAACAATGCATGTTTCCCCATTTGAGTCTATGCGAGTAATTATTCAATTAATGGGGAAAGTATGATGTTTAGAATGCATACATTGAGATGTAAAATCCATTGAAATTATAGTGTCATGCAATGCTTTTACCAACTTTTCTATTTTTCACTTTATTTTTTTTTTAAATGTAATTTTTCCTTATAAATTAGAATATTAGCCTTTAGGAAAGGGTCTTTGGCTTTGAGGTGATTTTTTTGTTTGTTTGTTAGAAATGTGCCTGTAACCTATGGGGCCAAAATTTTTAACCATTGGTTAAGAAACCACAACCCATGGGCATCTAAGCTGTCAAAATCACCCGGGGATCGCACCCGACGAGACACACCAACCCTTAACATGGCTGGAGTTTTGGGTGTCTCCTCCCAACTAAAACCACCGTAAGGGTATTGAAATTGGGTCACCTAACAAATGAAACCCACACCTTAACCAATTGAGCTAACGAGAATTGACTGGATTGGAGGTGATTTTGAAAAGGGTTGTAGCTTTGAATTATTTCAAGCTTAATTCATGAACTCTTTTTGGAGTCAAGGGAAATTTTTTGTTGTTGAATATTTCTATGCATTCATTTTTACTTGTGCATTATTCTACTATTGAATTGATGTCACATGCATCTAGTAGGGATTTCGATTTTCTAAGCTATCTTGTGTGATTGAATGAGTTGTTGGTTATTAGTTTCAATAAACAATTTTACATACTTTATTAATTATTTTATGTAGTATGTTTATGTCATATGAAAATATGATGTATTGTGGAATTATTTCCATAACCAAATTATATTTGATGGAAAACCGGGGTGTTTTATTTACATAATTTTCATCTCTTTCTGTTTCAGTATAATATATTTCCTAAAGGTTATCTTATAGTAACATTTCCCAGTAGAATTATTTCTTAGAGAATTAAAATCTATAGGTCACTTTCATTCACTATTCTTGGACGTTATCCTTTGGTTACAAATTTCTTCAAGATCTCTAGATTAGATTTAATTCCATCACTTATTATATAAATAACAAAACATTACAAAATATAAAATATTTTTAAACTGATTTGTAAATCCCATCAAATAGTTTATGGACCATTAACCCATAGGATTATTCCATCCCAAACATGAGAGTTGAATTGGGCCTATTCCTTGGGTTTAATCCCTACCATTGAGAATTGGGAATCCAACCCTCTGAACATAATTAGCATTAGAAGGAGGACTTGTGTATGGAAAGCGATACTAATAGCTTATTTTTCGATAATATTACAAATTCTAAAGGTTAAACTTCTGAAAATCCTACATCTCAGGAATTGGAGAATCCTGGAATTGATACTGAGTGAATCTCGTATGTACTATTCCATGAGGAAGTGAATTCTTTTCAATTTGTCACTTGTGATTATGAAAGATATCTTAGTGCTTTGCCTGTAGCTCCTTTAATTCCTTGTCAAAAACATACTTCTCAATTTGTAACTAGTACCAGAAATCATACTCTGGTTCGTACTATAGAATATTTGGTAGAATTATCCCTACAATAAATTACTTAACCTTTTGGCCTGATTCATCCAACACCGATCAACTTGACTACTTCCCTGATAGAAAGTGAACACTTTGATATAAAATTAGGTTCTTATTCTAATATAGATCACTTAGAAGGGTCAGATTCATATTTTGATTATTCAAATCAGTTAAACATGGTCAACAACCATAATAACCCTTGGTTACCTTGAGATTATTTGGCTATGCTTGGCTATCTACATAACCTACCCAAGCATCTAGAATGAGTGCTTCCTAAATATGACCCTAAAGTGGTTGGTCTTACTGAAGACCATATTAACAAATTTATTTTATCCATCAGACTAATGAATGTACAACATGAATATGTGGTGTGTAGGATTTTCTCCTATACATTTGAAAAAATAACATTTACTTGGTATTTTGATTTTCCAGTCGGTTCAATTACTAATTGGGGTGATTTTCAAAAATCATTTATAGATACATTTAGAGAAGAAACCACCATTGGTGCATTAATGACTAAATTATTTTATTTATTCATGCATTCCAAAGAAAAGGTAAAAGATTTCAACCAAATATTTACCATAGTTTTGAACAAGTTCAAAGATTGCACTTCCCTTGCACCAGAGCTTCAAATGAATGTTTATGCTAATGCATTACCTATAGCGATTTCAATGTTTGTTAAGTGAGAAACAAATAATGCCACTTAAATAAAAGGATGTAAAGAAACTCATACCACATTAGGGAAGAAGGAAGTTATACCACCTAAAAAAGGTCTTATTTTACCACAACCTCAACCAAAGAAGCCTAATGAGTATAAATAAGAGACCATGGATATGGAAATCCTACAGAAAATGATCAAATAAATTATCCAACACAATAATAGACATGAAAATAAGTTTGGGAGAAGGAACTTCCAATCAAAATACCCCATGCAGGATTTTCTTCAGAAGGTATTTCGCTCTTAAAGCCATTAAACCACCCCCTGCAAATTTAAACATTGACTTAGAAGGAGTATCCATGGATAACTATTGAAACTATAATCAAGATAATCACTCTGAGAAAACATGCCACAATGTATAAAATTAATGAACTTGGTGGCAAACATATTTTTAGATGGTTTTGAAAAAGTAGAAGAATCTGATGGACAAGTAGATGGAGACTTGGAAGAAAAATCTATAGAACATTCTAATGAGACAACCATGGTATTGTGGGATATGCTGCCTGGTGTGAATTGTGTTGAAGATGATGAGGTGGTAGAAGAAGGATTATCAGTTCAAACTAGGAGCGAAGGACATGTAACCCAACAACAACCAATTGTGTCCGAAACTCAATATACAAGAAAACCATGGGCCGGGAATCCCATTGTTAGGCCTTCCCTTATGATCTTGATATGCATAAACCTTCAACTAGTTACTCAGATCCTATGCAATACAACATTTTTGAAGACGTAAAGAATATCAAACAAAATATTTCAATACTCAACATATGAAAAATTTCAATCCTTGAGATATGCACCAAACAACCAAAATAACATAAAAAGAGAGAGATAAGTAAATCCATGCTTTTATAAAGAGAGAATAATGAATGTGAAGCCTCTTCAAGGGGGCAATATTTTTTTACAATAAAACAAATGTACAAGATGAAATAAGATCCTAAAAATAGGTCTCCTTGGTGTGTGTGTATGTGTGTGTGTGGAGACCAAGGGTACAATTACAATTAAAAGGTCTACCTGAAAATACTAATATAACGATAGAAATACAAAAAAGAAATATGTTAGGGATTTAAAAGGGAATTTATGCTTAACATGGGGCTCTGTCTAGGGGCTTAACATGACCCTCCCCTTCAAACAAGTGTTTCCCTCAACAATTGATTAGCTTCAAATGTTTTTGCATGAATAACTCATCTTCCCATGCCACTTATTCTATTGGTATGTTCTTCCACTTGATGAGGTACTCGGTAATTTCTGTATTTGGCAGTTCCTTAACCCTTGTTTCAAGGATTATTTCTGGTTCTAATATGATTATCCCTTCTTCATTGATCTCTAGTAAACTATTTTGAACTGGGATATTGTCACTTATTAGCTTCTTTAAGAAAGAAACATGGAATAATGGATGTACATGTGAAGATGGAGGTAACTCAAATTTGTAAGCCATACTTCCAGCAACACCTTATAGGAAACATAATACTTGGGTGCTAATTTAATTTCGTTCTTTTGTTTCTTGAGGGACATCTGTTTGTATGGTTGTAGTCTCAAAAATACCCAATCCCCCACTTCAAATTCTCTTTCTCTGCAATGTTGATATTCTTGTTGTTTCAATCTATTTGTGCTATAACTATTGGGCCCTTTGTTTTGATAAATAGAAGTTGTGCAAGCTACCACGGAGCTAGACAACCAAGCAAAGGAAGGAAAAGAAGACTGAGTGAAAGAGTGCACAACAAAAAGGCGTTGGAACAAAAAATGGTTAGAGGCCAACGTACAATCAGTTTTGGGAGGAGTAGTTGAAACATAATCAAGAAGAGGAGAGAGCTCATGGGTTCTCAATCAACAAGAAATGATTGTAATATATAACGAAAGAAGAGGATTGTAATCGGGTTTCGTAGTGAGAATTGGTTTTGCGCCATATTCGGAATGTAAGGGAAACTATTCATGTATTACAGTAGAGGTAGTAAGAGCAAGAGACTGTAGAGAATATGATATGGTCTTGTACTATATTGATATGTACTTGTTGATTCTCTCTAGTTTGAATTTGTATATGTCTGAGATAAGCTACGCATGTATTTTGAGTGAGGACTCTGATATAATAGAACACTGATGGGGATGAAATTTAAAAGAAGACCTCTATATACGATGATTTTTTTTTCCATGGAATGATATTATGTTATGTCTATTATGCATGATGCTTCTGTATTTATTTATGATGTTCTACACAACTCTATTATTTTTTCCTGGGTTATGAGGTGTTAAAGACTATAATATGGTTAATCTATCTTGCACAACAATGGTATTAATATTGATAACTTGTATATCTAACTAAGAATTCTTATTACCCTTCCCTAATATTCATGTATTGGTCACGATTTGGGTGAGACTTCTTCCCTTCTGGGAATATGAAAATGCCAGCGCACTAGACTACATCGATACTATTTTGTTGGTAACCTAAAGAGAACCCTAGTCTAACAACTTTGCGCCAACAAAATGGTTCCGTTGCCGAGACATTTTATTTAAAGGGAACCTGTAAGGAGGATGCTTCCTTGGATCCAAAGATCTGATGTTCAACAATGGTGGGAACACAAGTGTGATGCATTCATATGGAAGGAAGCGGAGTTACAAAATTTGAACTTGAACACTGCAAGAGATTTTGTCTTCTACTCAAAAAGATCGACCGACCAACATGAGATCTTTTGGGTAAAATTCCAAGAATATTTGTTCCATTGGGTAGATCGGCTATGCTCCAGATTTCAAATAATGTGTCAAGAAAATATGTACTTGGGATACAAAGAAGCTACCAGAGCTCCATCGTCTAGATCACTAGTGATCTGGATTATTTTTGGCACGAAATGAGAGTGGAGATATAATAAAGAAATGCACAGAGATATCACATATATTCAATAATATAACAGAAATGTATCAAAGATGAAACCATAAACACAAATATACAGTAATACATGATTTCTATTAATGAAATAAATGTACAGAGACTGTAAAAAATACAGAGTGAAAGATTCGCTAGAATGGTGGCGACTTATCTCTGAGAAGAGATGTGACGGCTACTCGCATTCTCAAGAAGATGATTACAATGAGGATTTGAAGGAATTTTTATAATAATCAGGGATTCCAAAATCCCTAGACATCCAAAAACCTAACCCTAGGAGATGAAGCGCCAAAAGTCATGTGGGCCTCGTTTGGGTAAGTTAGTACATCAACTTTCCGCGGTCGTAACTTTTGCATACGATCTCTATTTTAGGCGTATGATAGCCCATTGGAAAGGTATTGTCAAGGAGATTCATTTTAGGAACAATATTGAAGGAACTTACATATTGAAAACAAGTTTTCCCCAAAAAACATCATTTAGGGCCTCAAAATGGCCTCGAAAGTTAAAACCTGCTAAAAATAGTAAATTACCAAAATTATTAGAAAACTGTTTTGAGCCATTTGGAAAAGGTGGGTGGCCACCGATATCCACCTAGATAAACTATATTAATAGAGCAATGGATTTTTGGGTTGACACGACTCTAGAGGGTTATATCATTGAGTTTACAGTGGAGAATCATCAATTGTTTTCATGAGAAAAAGCAATATTCAATAAAGGTGCATGCAAAAGACTTATGAGGGAAATTCCCCTATGTATCAAAGTATTCTTGATGGAAGAGGGGATGCTAATTGTTACCACAAGTGAAATGGAGGCCTAGACAACTACGCTCAGGGTGGGGTGATCTTGGGGAGGTTCATGACCTAAGAAGGGGAATGGGTTCTTTGACAGATGTGGGATCAGAAAGAGAAGGGAGAAAGAAGTGAGCGAGTCCTGATAAGAGCCACCATAGTGTATAAATGGTGGTAGGGAAAGGTAAATAAAACAGCGAAGCAGTCCGAGGTGTTGTAGAAAGAAATCAGACCAGGAGAAACAAATGAAATAAATATAGAAGAGTTGCAAAATTTGCGAAGACAAGAAAGAATGACCAGTCTAAGATTGTAGAAAAGAGAAGCACAGAGAGAAATAAGTCCCCAGGTGGGTGGATGATAAGAGGAGTGCATAGAAATAAGGGAAGATGAAGAAGGTCTGGATCTTATGAAAGACAAAGAAGATTTAGCCCCGATCTCAAGAGGATTCGTTAATGAGGTTGAGAAAGATGCTCTAGAGAAAGAAAATGAGACCCCCCAGATCAAAGAAACCCTCCCAGAAGTCAGTGGAACCAAACTTGAGTCGTTTGTCCCCTAGGTGCCCTCTATACCGTTGGTAATATTCATATCACATACTCATGAAATTTCTATTTCGTCAAATTTAGTCAATCTATCAAAATCCACAAGTGTGAACAATGGGAGGATATTAGGGTCTCCTGGAAGGTCGCAACTAGGGCCATTAGGATTCATTTTGGTAGGAATAGTAAGACCCAGAATGGCTGGACACACGGGAGGCTCGATCGCTCGATACCCAAAATTATAGGGTAAAGGAGAGAAGGATGTAGAACAACACTGGTTTCTATGCGAGACCATCTGGAGGTATAGAGGGACTCTGGATGTGAACAAGTTAGTGTAGTTACAGACTACTTTGAGGGGTCTCACCCTCAAGTGGTACATGAAGGATATTGAGCCCGGGTTGCAAGGAAAATCCTTTACCCTTGACTAGGTGCATCAAAAATTAATAGCTGAATTCAAGCTACCTCACTCAGAGCAACAAGATCTCTTTGAGTTGTAGGAGATTCAACAAAGAGAGGGTGAGTCCACATGGGAGTACATTAATAAGTTTAAGGATGCTATTGGGATATCAGTGCATCCAATTCATGAAGACCATAAGCGGGAATGGTACATCCAATGGATGATACCATTGACATGAATCCCCTCAATGCAACAGAGGATAACCACCTTGAGAGATGATTTGGAACAATAAATGAAGATTCAAGCCATGGCAGGATACCCAGGGAGTCTGAGGGTAACCAGACCTCTGGTAGACCCAAACTTGTCGCAACTCGAGGGACAGATATTGCCACTCATGGACAAGATCCAGGAATTAACTCTACCCAGACCAGGACGAACTCAAGTTTGGTGCACATGGTGATATATAGAGGGGCATATGGAAAATAAGTGTATGCGGGTGAGGGGAATGGGACCTCTACACAACCCGATTCCCCCCCTCCTACAAGACCAATGGGAGGAGTTGCACAAGTATCTGAAACTCAACCATTCCATGCACTGGTTCAATACCATGATTTTCCAAGAACCTAAACAACTTAGAAATCCGAGTACTGTGAAATCTGCCAGACTCACGGGCATGCACCAAGGCACTGTGCCATCCTGCAGAAGTACATGCCTCCGCCTAATATAATACATTGTGAATTATACGTTTCTACAATGAATGATAAAAACCAATGTAGAGCATTAGATGTGATTTCCAATAGACTGGATTAGATTACAATCAAGGTAAACGAAATACCCCAAGGACCCAGAAGAGGCCGAGGGGGTGGAGGTGGATTTAGAGGGGGGAATAATGGAGGAAGAGGACTAGGCCAATGTTACAATTGCAATGAACAAGGACAACTGGCCAGAGACTGTCCTCACCTAAGATGACCATGGTGTTCACACTGTAGAATTAATGTTCACACAACTGGAGATTTCCCAAACCTGATCGCGAAGTGGGAGGACCAGGTTTGTCAAAGAGGAGATAACTACATAGGCTCACAACTTCGGAGGGAATTCGAAGGGAATATAACCAAAATCAACAACATCACTCGTACATGATAAAATACTGGGGCAGATGCAGACAATCAACCCAAGATTCAGAAAGCAATCCCCAAGGATGACAAGTATGACCCTTTGGAACAATTCTTTTCCAAATATGAAATAGAGATATTTAAAGGTATCTCTGCTCCATAAATAGTGGAAAATCCTCCTAAATTCATCCTTCAACCGAATATTTCTCAAGCCCCTCCCTCACCACCTGCGCCTAGGAATCCTGTGTTGAAATTACTAAGACAACTGAGAGGGGGGGAGGGGGTGAATCAGTTGTTACTGTGCTTAAACAATTTATGACTTATTCAAACAATTTTTAATCTCTTCCAAGTGACCATCAATATTATACAAGATATGAACAACATAAATAATGAACACCAGTCACACATAATATATACACAGAGAAATATTTTCACGAGGAAACCCATAAAGGGAGAAAACCTCTTCTTCTTCGAATGATAGGAAGTCTTTTAAGTTTTGTACATCATCTATCTTTGAGCACCAACTCAATGTGAGGCTACTACCTTTGTTTTACAAGCTCCAACTTGCTTAGAGCATCAACTATCTTATTTCTCTAGCACCCACTAGAAGGAAGCATCAACTCCCTGAATGTTCCAACACCAACTGGACTTATACAAGCACCAACTTGCATGCAAAAAACTATGTGTTTTCCCTAGCACCACCCTGCCACCCTATTTTCTAGCCACAACTAGATGGAGGATACAACTTCCAATATTCGAGAACCAAATTCAATATCATAGGACCACAGTCCTCCCTAGCACCGCCCTACCTCCCTGAATGTAAATAAATGATTGAATAACCAACAATACAGGTATATCGATTCTTACCACTTCTTCTCTTTTCTGCAATTCTTCTTTGCTTCACTTTTCTTTTGCTCTGTTCATACTTGGCTTGAACTTCTTCTGTCTGTTTTGCAATTCTTCTCTTCTTCTGTCTATTTTGCAAATCTGCTCTGCTTATGTCTGTTCAGCTTATGTTTCTCATATCTAAGTTTCATCTCACATTGTACATACTGTAATTTTTCCTTTCTTACAGTTCAACTCATTTTTCAGTTAGAACATCCAACCTCACACAGTCACGACATACCTTTTTTATTCTCTCCACCAATTCAGTTACACCTCAACTCTCCAAATAAGCGCATTAGCTACTGAATCACAAAACGTCCAAGAACTATGATTCAGTTATGCTAATTGAATCATAATTGAACAATTAACCGTGAAGTGAAACAATAGCCCTTCGATCAAATTCCTGATTAATCAACACCATTGGATTACACCCGCAGGGACTCATGTTTATCCTATATGCCCACTGGTTGTGACCATGAGCCTAATCAAAAGGCACTTCACAGTTTCACATTTTGTGTATTTTGTTGTGAGTCACTCTGACTCTTCCAACTCTCGATCATGAAATGGATCCTTGCAACTTGCAAGCTCTTTCCTTCACATGCCCACCAACGATGACCATCGGCTACACCAACAGGTGCTTTGCAATTTCGTGTATAAGAAATCTTGTGATGAGACTTCTCAAGTATCCCATGTCACGATCTCTGAAATGGATCTTAGCTGGGATAGCTCCTTCCCTTCTCATGACCATTGGATGTGACCAAACACTTATCCATAAAGCGCTTTTGCAACTCGCGATTTCGGGAATCCTGTGATGAGGCATCTCGATTCTCCCATGTCGCGATCTATGAAATGGAACTTAGCTAGGCTAGCTCCTTCCTCCAGCCTTCGACGATGTGACCTTGTCTATGACCATAGGCCAAACATTCAAGCGCTTCACTTTCCAGATCAACGGTCTAGAACTTTGGCGATCCAACGATCCAGATCATTTCGAGACTTCGCATATCGCGAGTTCCTGTGTCATATCCCTTTGAATCCTCCAATGTGGAGGTCAGAGAAATTCCAATCGCTTGCCACGTGTCCTCTGGCTCCAACGACCAGGATTGTTTCATGATTTCACATTTCGTGGAGATGGAGGTTAGCTTACCTCTATTCTCTCGATTCACAAATTTGCAAAACTCCTCATCTGCTACCACATGTCCTTTATATCGAACGATCACCTTGCTTTCGAGACTTTGTAAGACCGCTTCACCTTGCACTTAAATATCGTGCTCATTCTTCTGGATCCAACGACGGTCGGTCCTCACGCTTAGATCTGGTGCCTGATATCTTTTCTCCTCTTCTGCGTGCTCCTCTTGTCTAAATTCAGATCTGACGACCATCGGGAATTCAGGATGGGTGATCCAACGATCACTGTTTCTCTTCATTGAGCTTACATTTATGTTCTTTCCATGCCATTATTGTTGTGCTACTGATCTTGATATCTTTGGAAAACAAGTATACTCTTTTCGTGTTGATCTTTCCATCAACGACAAACAAATACTCTGCCTTCTATCTATAAACATGCCAACAATCTCCTCCTTTGCCATTGATGGAAACCTCGAAACAAATAATCTACCTTTTGTCTGTAAACATGCCAACAATCTCCCCCTTTGGCATTGATGGCAACCTTGAATAGCCTGAAGAACTGCACTACACCTAAAGAAATTGCACTATTCTGCCTGGACATCCAACCATACCCTGTAGCATCCTTACCACACTACACCTTGAATACCCTGATGAACTACACTACACCTGAAGAAACTGTACTATTATGTCTGGACATCCAACCATACCCTATAGCATCTTTATCACACTACACTTTCTCCCCCTTTGACATCAATGTCAAATAAGAAACACACTCTCCCTGAGTTGTTGCAGTACATCTCAAAGGTATTAGAAATGCGACAGGCACATACTCCCCCTGTCAACTATGAATGGAAGAACCAGAGCTATATTCACCAGAAATATAACATACATTCAATAAGTACTCCACCTAACAAGGTGAACATATTATAAAAAAGAAGGTATAACCCCCAACTTCTGATGAAGATATCCAAAAGGTGTCACTGCTAACGGTTTAGTAAAGATGTTAGCTATCTGTTCTATGGAAGGAATATAATTTAGCTGAACAACTCTGTTTGTAACCTACTCTCTGATAAAATTATATTTCAATGGGATATTCTTAGTCTTGGAATGAATAACACGGTTCTTGGAGACACTAATGGCACTGGTGTTATCACAGTGAATTGGAATCAGATTAGTATAATTTACCTTCAAATTTGCAAGATTTTGGATCATCCATAAAATTTGAGTGCAACAAGTAGCAACAACAATGTACTTTTCCTCTGTAGTTGATAAGGAAATAGATCCCTGCTTCTTACTAATCCATGCTACCAACGAGTCACCCAGGAAGAATGCACCTCCACTGGTGCTCTTTCTCTCATCCACACAATTTTCCCAATCAACATCTGAATAAGTAGTTAACTGAATATTATGATTTCTAGGATACCACATACCATAAGTCATTGTGCCCTTTAAGTATTTGAATATCCTTTTTACAGCTACTAAATGACTTTTTTTAGGAGCAGACTGATAATGACCTACCATTCCAACAACTTGCATTATATCAGGACGAGATGCTGTGATGTACATAAGGCTGCCTATCATTGATCTATATGTCCTTTGATCAACATCATGTGAAATATCATCTTTACTGAGCTTGCAACTGACCACCATAGGTGTATTGACAGGAGAAGAATCTTCCATTTGAAATTTCTTCAACATCTCATTCAAATATTTTTCTTGAGAGACAAATATTCCTATAGAACTCTTATTTACTTGTAAACCAAGAAAATATGATAGTTCTCCTATCATGGACATCTCAAATTCTGTTTGCATAGACTTAGAAAAACACTGGACAGAAGAATCATTAGTACATCCAAAAATAATGTCATCTACATAAACCAAAACAACTAGTAAATCATCACCTTCAAACTTAATGTAGAGATTGTTGTCAACAATACCTTTCTTGAACCCTTTTTCTTGTAAAAATTTGTCCAGTCTATAATACCAAGCTCATGGTGCTTGTTTCAGTCCATATAAATCCTTCTTCAGCTTGCAAACATAGTCATCATTATCTGTCAGTGAGAATCCTTCAGGTTTCTCCATATATACTTCTTCCTCTAGATATTCATTAAGAAATGTTGAATTTACATCCATCTGATATACTTTAAAGTTTTTATGACATGGGTATGCAAGAAACATTCTGATGGCTTCCAACCTTGCCACTGGTGCAAAGGTTTCATCAAATTCCTATCCTTCAACTTGTGCATACCATTTACAGACTAATCTGGATTTATTCCTAACAACTTGTCCTTTTTCATTCATTTTATTCTTGAACACCCATTTGGAGCCTATTACATTCTTGTCTTCAGGTCTAGGAACAATCTCCCAAGTATTGTTCTTCTCAATCTGATCAAGCTCTTCATTCATAGCTCTAATCCAATCATCATGCTTGCTAGCTTGATCAAAATTTTTAGGTTCAATCATAGATAAAAAGACAACCTGAGATTGTTCTAATTCCTTAATAAATTTCCTTCTTGTCTGAACTCCTTTATCTATATCTCCAATTATCTGATTTTCAGGATGATTCTTTCTAACAATTCTAAGAGGTGGTTTTGTTTCTTTCTGCTAATTTGTGTCAACCAGAGTATTCATATCTTCATCTAATTCATATTCTTCTCTTTCTGATCCTTGGACCTGTTCGTCTTCATCTTCATCTTCAACTATATCTTTTGTGCTTGGTTCAACACTACTTATATTTTGTACCGAGATTTCTTCATCAACTTTTATGTCGATACAATTGACCAATTTATGCAACCTCTTATTGTAACATCTGTATCCTTTATTTTTGTAGCATAACCTAAGAATATACCTTCATCAACCTTGCCATCATATTTCCCAATATTTTCATCATTATTCTTTATATAACATTTACTCCCAAAGACTTTAAAATGCTTGATTGAAGTAGGTCTTCCAAACCATAGTTCATAATAAGTCTTGTCACTGTGTGGCTTGAGATGAGATTTGTTAAGAATATGAACAGCTGTATGGATTTCTTCCACCCAATATGTCTGAGGTATATTCCTTTCATTCATCATTGATCTTGCCATTTTCTGTACTGATCTATTCTTCCTCTCAACAACTCCATTTTGCTGTGGAGTCCTTGGAATTGTGTACTCTCTTTTGATCCCATGTTTATCATAGAACTCTTTGAAGTTCCATGAGCTAAACTCTCCTCCTCTATCATAACTTACTGCCTTCAAACTTTTTCCTGTTTGATTCTCAATTAGAGCCTTAAACACTTTGAATTTTTCAAATGCTTCATATTTTTCCTTCAAAAAGGAAACCCATGTTAGTTTAGAATAATCATCAATAATCAACATAAAATAGTTTTATTTTCCTTATAAAATAATCAAAATAAAATAGTTTTATTTTACAAACAAAATCATATGGTTTTGATATCTTTGGAATATCTTTTACTGCCCCATTGTTTCTAAGCTTTATTATACGATCAAAATTTAGATGTCCAAGTCTCCTATTCCATAGCCAACTTTCATCATACTTGCTTAAGTGGCATTCTTCTTTTTCTTATTTTAACACATATACATTGTTTTATGTTCTTATCCCTTTTGCAACCAACTGTCCTGAATTCAAAGACTTTATTTTACAATATTTAGAAGTAAAAACAACTTCACATCCTCTGTCACAAACTTGAACGACACTTAGTAGATTATGTTTAAGACCATCTACAAACAACACATCTTGAGCTTTTCCTTTGCCATTACTCAGACTTACTATTCCTTTACCTTTTATTTTTCCTGGTGCATCATTTCCAAAAGTTACATTCCCTGATTTGCTTTCACTTAG
>SNQJ01S0138992.1:20976-33904 GCA_010110895.2 Picea sitchensis | reverse complement strand
AATATTTAAGATCATTTAGTTCTTCTATTATAGAGACTTTTGGATTAAATTTATCAAGCAAATATCTTAAAATCTTCTGAACTAAAAATGATTCTTCAATCTTCTCACCAAGACCCTTCATGACATTCACAAGTTCTTCAACTCTTAAAAAATAATTTCTAACTATTTCATCTTCATTCATCTTTAGTTGTTCAAATTTCAATCTATATGTTTGAAGTTTGACATCTTTTACTTTCTCATTTCCTTCATAACTGCTAATAAGTTTATCCCACATTACTTTGGCAGTTTCAAGATGCATCACCTTTACAAACTCAACTTCAATCAGTCCATTCAATATAGCATTCATTCCCTTAGAATTAAATATAAACTCTAACTTATCATCCTTGGAAGCTAGCACACCATGATTTGTATATCCAGTCTCTACTACATCCCAAACGTCAGCGCCTAAGGCCATTAAGTATGTTCTCATTCTAACCTTCTAGAAGGCAAAATTTGTTCCATCAAATAGAGGAGGATTAGTGGCTAAAGTACCTTCATGACTTGTCATGTTTAAGCTTACATATCTACCTTTAAATAAAAGGAACCCGATTTGATACCAATTGTTGAAATTACTAAGACAACTGAGAGGGGGGGGGGTGAATCAGTTGTTACTGTGCTTAAACAATTTATGACTTATTCAAACAATTTTTAATCTCTTCCAAGTGACCATAAATATTATACAATATATGAACAACATAAATAATGAACATCAGTCACACATAATATATACACAGAGACAAATTTTCATGAGGAAACCCATAAAGGGAGAAAACCTCTTCTTCTTTGAATGATAGGAAGTCTTTTAAGTTCTATACATCATCTATCTTTGAGCACCAACTCAATTTGAGGCTACTACCTCTGTTTTGAAAGCTCCAACTTGATGAGAGCACCAACTCTCTTATTTCTCTAGCACCCACTAGAAGGAAGCATCAACTCCCTGAATGTTCCAAAACCAACTAGACTTATACAAACACCAATTTGCATACAAAAAACTCAGTGTTTTCCCTAGCACCACCCTGCCACCTTGTTTTATAGCCACAACTAGATGGAATATACAACTTCCAATATTCAAGCACCAACTTGAATATCAGAGAACCACAATCCTCCCTAGCACCACCCTACCTCCCTGAATGTAAATAAATTATTGAATAACAAACAATATAGGTATATCGATTCTCACCACTTCTTCTTTGTTCTGCAATTCTTCTTTGCTTCACTTTTATTCCACTCTATTCATACTTGGATTGACTTGCTTCTGTCTATTCTGCAAATCTGCTCTACTTCTATTTGTTCAGCTTCTGTTTCTCATCTTTGAGTTTCATCTCACACTACGCATACTGTAATTTTTCCTTTCTTACAGTTCAACTCATTTTTCAGTTAGAACAACCAACCTCACATAGTCACGATATCCCTCTTTTATTCTCTCCACCAATTCAGTTACACCTCAACTCTCCAAAGAAACACATCAGCTACTGAATCGCCAAATGTCCAAGAACTATGATTCAGTTATGCTAACTGAATCGTAACTGAACAATTAACCGTGAAGTGAAACAATATCCCTTCAATCAAATTCCTGATTAATCAACACCGTTGGATTACACCCTCAGGGACTCGTGTTTATCCTATATGCCCACTAGTTGTGACCACGGGCCTAATCAAAAGGCACTTCGCAGTTTCACGTTTCACAAATTTTGTTGCGAGTCACTTTGACTCTTCCAACTCCCGATCACAAAATGGAGCCTTGCAGCTTGCAAGCTCCTTCCTTCATGTTCCCACCAATGATGACCATCGGCTACACCAACAGGCGCTTTTCAATTTCACGTATCAGAAATCTTGTGATGAGACTTCTAGAGTTTCCCATGTCATGATCTTCGAAATGGAGCTTAGCTGGGATAGCTCCTTCCCTTCTGATGACCACTGGTTGTGACCAAGCGCTTATCCATAAAGCGCTTTCGTGACTCACAATTTTGGGAATCCTGTGATGAGGCATCTCGACTCTCGCATGTCGCGATCTCCAAAATGGAACTTAGCTAGGCTAGCTCCTTCCTCCAGCCTTCGACGATGTGACCTTGACTATGACCACAGGCCAAACATTCAAGCGCTTCGCTTTCCAGATCAACCGTCTAGAACTTTGGTGATCTGACGATCCAGATCATTTCGCGACTTCTCATATTGTGAGTTCCCGTGTCATATCCCTTTGACTCCTTCAATGTGTAGGTCATCGAAATTCCAATCGCTCACCACATGTCCTCTAGCTCCAATGGCCAGGATTGTTTCACGATTTCACATTTCATGGAGTTGGAGGTTAGCTTACCTCTATTCTCCCGATTCACGAATTTGTGAAACTCATCTGCTACCACGTGTCCTTCGGATCAAACGAACCCCCTGCTTTCGGGACTTTGTAAGCCCGTTTCACCTTGCACTTAAATATCGTGCTCGTTCTTCTAGATCCAATGGCGATCGGTCCTCATTCTTAGATCTGATGCCTGAGATCTGTTATCCTCTTCTGCGTGCTCATCCTATCTAAATTTAGAGTTGATGACCATCGAGAATTCAGGATGGGTGATCCAATGATCACTGTTTCTCTTCACTGAGATTACACTTCGGCTCTTTCCATGCCATTATTGTTGCGCTGCTGATATTGCTATCATTGGAAAACAAGTATACTCTCGTCATGCTGATCTTTCCATCAATGAAAAACAAATACTCTTCCTTTTGTCTATAAACATGCCAACATCCTGTAAACTTGAGAAGACACATTGAGAAGTCTTGGAATATAATTAACCTCTTGTTTCAATTATTCTCTGAGATCCTGGGAGATGACCGACTTACTAAGAAGTTGAAAAAAACCCTATACCTAGTCCCGAGAGGTGAGGGAACTCTAGAAACCATTGTAACCACCAACCTCCCTGAGAAGAATACAAAAAGAATACAAATAAGGAAGGTGTGAACTGGAAAATAATTTAGGTTGGAAGCCCAGTTAGATGACTTTGAGATTAAAGACATCATGCTGAACTTGGGATCAGATGTCAATATCTTACCCAAAAATAATTGGGAGGCTCTAGGGAAACCTCAGTTAGTGTATTCCCCCATTCAACTGAGAATTTCAAACCAATACTGCATTTTCCCAGTAGGGAGGCTGGAAAATGTGGAAGTAGATGTTGTGGGAGTTAAAACGACAACTGATTTCAAAGTGATTGAAATCATGGGAGACAAAGACTCCTACCTTGCCTTATTAGGAATTGAATGAGAATATGACAATTATGTTGTCATTGACTTAACGAGGGACACCATGAAATTTGAGGCATATGGAATAAAGGTAGTCCAACCCTTAGATCCATACTTGGGGCCTAGATATATTGAGCCAATGGATAATAACATGGACTCCGAAGTTCTTGACCAGTTATACAGTATAATAGTAGGGATGAGGCCAGATTATATTAACCCCACTGCAGATATATTTGTAAGTTGGAGGAGCATACAATCAGCCGACAAGAACTCATAACTAGCTTTTGACAGTTGGCAGCAAGGTTCATACAAAATATTCTCAAGATGTTGCACAACTGTCAGGGAAATGAGATGGATTAGAACCGAGATAAGGAATTACCCAACATATGATGGTGCTTCATACTTGGACAACTTTCTCACCGACATAGAAGGAAAAGTTGCACTAGATCAAAGAATCTTAGTTTTTGATATAGCCTTGAAGGATACCCCATCTAAATGGTGGGCCACTCACAGAGCCTTAATTCTGTATTGGGAGGATGCAAAGAGAGATATTCGATGCATATTCCTCAGTAGAAATTATTTGAAAGAAGATATAAGCATGCATTTTCAAGGTACACAACTGTTTGATGGGAAGTTTGACCCCAAAGTGCATGATGAGCACTACATAAAGCAATGACAAGTTATGGAAGTACCCTCTCGGCTATGGGTTAAACTATTTTTCCACTCACTAGGTGCGATCCCAAAATCTTGGTACACACATGAAGAGACCAAAAGACAAACAAGCTATTGGCAGACCTTAAAAGACCAATTTTGTAGAGATTTCTCCTTTGCTGGTAAGTCCCTTGAGCTTCACTTAATCCTTCAAATAATTCGGGAGATGTTATTTACTGACATTTGTAAACAAATATCAAGCTTAATAGTATGTTATGATCATGCCCATTTTCTTCAGTCAAATCTAGGTCACAACCCTATTGGAATACCTTTAGCTTGTTGTAAAATTGATAAAGGCATGGAAGAATCCAATGAATTAGAAGAACTTAGAAACCTAAATATCAAAGAAACTAAAGGTAATAGAGAAATCCAGGACACTATACCTAGTCATACATGTAGCTCTTATAACCATCCTCTAAAGTTGTAGAAAATAAATATGGGGAGTGAAGATCATCCTAAGATATATTTCATAGGAGATTACTGGGATGAGAAAACCATGAATGAAGTCGAGATCCTGTTGCGGGAATATGCAGACTTATTCCCAAAAACCTTCTCATAACTGAAAGGCATAAAAGGATCCATGGGGGAGATGAAGATTGAGATAAAACCTGACTCAAAACCTGTGAAGCACATACCATATCATCTCAATCCCAAGGTAAAACAAAAGGTCAAGAAGGAAGTGGAAAAAATGCTTGTGGCAAGACTGATCTTTCCTGTTGAAGAATTAGAGTGGGTTAGCCCCATAGTAATAGAGAGAAATAAGAATACATAAGACATTCGAGTCTGTGTCTAATACAAGAGTATGAATTCTACATGTGTGCACAATCCGTTTCCAACACCCTTTAGCAATGAGGTGTTAGATCAAGTTCCGGGGAAATAAGCTTATTCGTTTATAGATGGATTCTCAAGGTATCACCAAGTCATAATTTCAGAACAAGACAAGAATAAGACCACACTCATAACTGAGTGGGGGTCATTCACATACAATGCGATTCCTTTTGGCTTAAAGAATTCCCCAACAATATTCTCCAGGATTGTTATAGCAACATTTCATGACTTTGTACACAAGTTTCTATAAGTCTACATGGACTATTAGACTGTATACAGTTTGCTGAAGGAGTGTGTAGGGATACTAAGGTTGATGTTTGATAGATGTAAGGAATTACATATATCTCTGAACTTGAGGAAGTGTATTTTCTGCGTACCGCACGACAACCTACTAGGACACATTGTTTGTCGAGAAGGAGTCCTGGTGGACCCAACTAAAGTTGTGGATATATTGAACATGCCGCCACCTACAAGTGATAAACAATTGATATCGATGCTTGGGAATATCGGATCCTACTGTAGGTTCATCAGAAGATATGCAAGTATCATTGCACCACTGGAGAAACTACTGAAGAAGTTCAAAGCATTTCGATGGACAGTTGAATGTGACAAGGCGTTTGATATCCTTAAGGAAAAACTCAGTAATACACCCATTCTTATATACCCCAACTGGGAGATTGAATTCCATGTACATGTGGATGCATCAGGTATCGTCTTGGGAGCCATTTTAGAGCAACTAGGAGAAGGGAATATGGGCCACCCTATCTACTTTGCTAGCAGAAAACTGTCTCAATCCGAACACAACTACACAACAATCGAAAGGGAAGGTCTAGCTATGATTTATGCATTGAAAATTTTTAGAAACTATTTATTAGGCTCTCATTTTAAGTTTTTTACTGACCATTCTGCATTGAAGTACCTAGTTAGTAAGTCGGTCCTTGAGGGAAGGATTTGAAGATGGATATTACTCTTTTTAGAGTTTTCATTCGAGGTAATTGTCAAGATTGGAATATGTAATGTAGGTTCGGATGACCAATCCAGACTAGAATCAGGGGAAAGTGGAGGAGTAGTGGACGACCAACTCCCAAATGCACCTGTTCAAGATTGAAGCCATCCCAAAGTATCTTGAATACATTGTTTCCTTCCTCATCTCAGGGAATTGCCTAGAAAATTATTCCGCAACCCAAAAATGACACCTGGTGGTTCGAGCAACATACTACCAACTGATTGCGGGACAACTCTATAATATGGGACTAGATAACATCTTTAGAAGGTGTTCCCTAACCCATGAGAGGCAAGATATCCTATGGGAATTCCACAGTGGAGTTGCGGGAGGAATTGTTGGAGGGAAATCTACAACACAAAAGGTACTTCAAGCTAGGTTATGGTGGCCAACGTTATTCAAGTATGCTAAAGCTTATGCTAGATCTTGCGACATTTTCCAACGAGTAGGGAAGCCATCATGTAGAGATGAATTACCTCTTCAACCAGTTAGAGCATTGCATGCCTTTGAGAAGTGGGATGTTGACTTTGTGGGACCAATTAATTCGCACACCAAGCATTCAAAGGAAACATATATCATCACTACAATAGACTATCTCACGTGGTGGGATGAAGCAGAGTGAATTCAAGATTGCTCAACAGATACAACTGCTAGATTCATATTTGAGAACATTATTTCCCGGTTTGGATGTCCTAGGAGCCTGAACAGTGATCAAGGTAGTCACTTCATCAACAACAAAATCACAACATTGATGACATAATTCCTTATCTAGCACCATAAGATCAATCCTTATCATCCACAAGCTAATGAGACTGTGGAGGCATTCAACAAGATTTTGGAAAGAGGATTGACGAAAGTGTGTTGTGCAAACATGGAGGATTGGGATGATAGATTTCCAATAATCTTATGGGATTATAGGAATACCACAAAGAAGATGCACAAGTATACCTCATTTCATTTGGTTTACGGTAAGGAAGTTGTTGTACCTACATAGTTTATCACCCGTATCCTCTATATATCATAGGCTACACATATGACAGATGATGAATCAGTTGTGCAAAGGATTGCAGAATTGCAAGAACTTGAGGAAGCAAGATTCTTATCTGATTTTCATTAGTCAGTGGAAAAATCTAGGCAAAAATCTTGGCATGGAAGACACATTAAGTCCAATATGTTTTCACAAGGGGATAAGGTACTCCTCTATGATATTCGTTATCACAAACATCCAGAAAAGTTGTGCATGCATTGGTTAGGTCCATTCCTAGTCGGTGAAATTCAACATTCTGGTGCAGTCAAGCTAGAACCAATGGACGATATCCTTTGACCAGGTTGGGTGAATGGCACACGCCTGAAGCCCTACATTTCCCACACTTAAAAGAGGGATGGTTTCTCTAGTCCAACGAAGCTTGTATAGTAGTTAGACTTCTCTTGTATTTTGTAACTTTTTGTTTTATTACATGTATAAGCAACGTTAGAGTGTGATCAATGACGCCACGACATATGTTTTCTTATTCTAATTGTTGGGTATTTTCATAAATGCTTACTCAACAATGTGTTGTTATATGAGTCACCAATTCACTCAATCATACACATAAAGCCGCTAGAGAACAACATTATGGTCTGGGGGGGGAGTGAATTTGAAACATATTAACGAGTAAGTGTCAATCACGTCATGTCTTGTCGCACCCTTTATGTTAACTGTCGAAAACTGTCATAGCATCCCATAAAGTCTTAAAATTCCATGTACGCGTGGATTCTGTGGATATTCCCGCAAAAATTATCAACTGTTAAAATGGTAAGTCCCTCACATCAGCCATGTGTTGGTCAGGCCACCCATTAAAGTCAGGATCCGTTCAAATATTTTACCCCATTATCAGTCCCGTTAGATGTCCGAGTCATAGGTTGTGTCACTGTCTTAATTAATAGATCATTTATGAGTAATTACCAGTTTACCCCATTACCTCGTCTATAAGATCCCATAATATTATTGTGAACAACAAACTATTAACTTAGCTTCCCTCTATCCTTGAGTTTCCCGCACCCTGACAACTTTGAGAAGCCTCCTGCTCCACAACCGCATCCCCCCCCCCTCCCTAATTCAATGTGTTTACCGATGCTCAATATCTAAGATTCTAAGAATAGCGGGAGGAAAAAGCTCAGTCTCTAAAGAAGCAACCCCAGATGAGCCTTATGATCCCAGAGTCGAGGTACCGGGCGATGTCAAATGGAAGGCCGAGCAAGAGAAAATCCTCGACCTCGATATGACAGATGCAACGTTATTCCCACAGATGTATATCGATGTGCTCTAGGAGTTGGGTTTTGAGATGACAGGGGAAGTGCAGTTCATCCCAAATACCAAATTTGTTAAATTGTTCAACTCAACTATCATGCACCTCACGGATTTACCAGTGTTCGGGACCACTAGTGAGATTGCACAATGCACCAAGTTTTTGATAAGAAAAGTGCACGACATGAGCTTATGAATCGACAAGAGATATCCCATCCATGTAGAGTATATCCATTATCCCAGGACTGTCACTGGAAGGTGAGGATGTATCTAAATGGTTCAAAGGGACGAGCAAGAATGACAAAAAGAAGGGTGAAATCAATTTGTATGAAAAATTCCATACACAATGAGGGGGTCCCACAAAAAAAATCAAGCCAATTCTACTACAAATGGTGATAACGACCTTCTATGTAATCACCAACAAGGTCATGCACTCATACTACAAGGGAGAATGCACGTTGGATGCCCTGCCAGTGGAAAATTTCTACGCAAACAATGTAGTATTTAAATGGTGTAGTTAGTTGTTGGAGGAATTCCTTATTGCTTGAGAGGAAGTTCAAGAGAAGGGAGAAAACTTCACATATGGGTATCTACTTCTATATTTTACAATGTTGAAGTGGTGACCACCCACGAGAAGAAAAATAACACCTATAGATAAGGGGTGCCTCACAAAGATGTTTGAACCTTGGCATGTAAGGTCGGATTCTGAGAATATGGAATTCAATAATGTTGTGTTCTTGAAGTGGTACAATCAATTGATTGATGCCACCCAAAGGATGCACATACCACATGAATTGTTGAACCTAAATACAATAAATATCTCATTCACCTTGAATCGCCACCACACTTTTGTCTGTCCAAGGCACGCAAAGCCCTATGATTTCCACACGAGGCTGCTATGTTCTATCTGGATGAAGAAATATTTGACAAAGAGGTTATGTCTTGGTCGGGAGTCAAACACAACCCACACAAGACGTGAATGAATTACCTTTTTCTGCCAGAGGTATTGAAAAAGAATAGTTCAACAGAGGAAGCAGGGTCGAGTTCAGGCAAAGTAGAGCTTCCGCCGAAGTATCAAACACCATCATATTCAGAAGAAGAGGAATACCACTAGATACAACGTCCAAAAAGGACCTTACTAGGATTTCCCAGGCTTCCAGATGAGGCGGTACTCTTAGGTAAGTCCATCAATGACATTTTAGCTACTACCTTTACAGGTGAGGTTCCTACTAAAAAGCATAGAACCAATGTTTCCCCTGCAGTCATCCCAACCAAAGTCATAAAACCTCAACCCATATCTAGTGCTCTACCTCACACCAGAGAAGCCACTCATGCTGCCCAAAATTTTATTACTATAGTCGATGACCCTGAGCCATATCCCAACGAATATTCCACTATAATTTCATAGCAAGCCCCATCACCACCATCCAAGGATACCACAATCCCACTGATAACCAACTCACTAGAACCCATGCAACTAGACATCTTAGAGAACCTTGGTAACTTCAAATATTCTATCCTATCAGTCGCTGCCACGTCGAGCCAATCAAATGTTCCATCTATGTCCACTTCGGTCACTCTTCCGTCTATGGAGAGCCAAAAACCAACAATTCCAGAACTCACCCAACAGGTCCTGTTTCCTCAGTCTCCAAGGCCAAGTAGTCTCATTGAGGTTCCACTGGTTCAGGACAGGACCCCATAAGTTCCACTCATAACAGGGACAACAAATCAACAACATCTAGACTCTCAAGCACTACAAGAGATTCATTCAGGACATAGCACCATGTCATTTAAAGAGCAGTTAGATCCAATACTCCAAGATTTTGTAATATACCAGATATAAAATGTATGCAAAACTAAAATAAAATGCTAGTAATGGCAGAATAACAACAATATAACCAGAACATTCACCACAATAACACTGAAATGATATAAGAATAACAACATAAATAACACTTTGAATTTGAAAGCAATGTTCACGGGCCTCTTCAAGGGGGCAACCTCCAGTTGAGAAGATCTCTATTACAATAATATCCAAGTTAGGGTTCTCATACCTTTGACTCCTATTTATACTAAAAATAAGCATCTAGAGGAAGATCCTTCTAGAAGCGAAAGCTTTTATTAGGTCTTCTTACATCCACCTTATTCTATTTTATTGAAAGGCCTTATTAATATTGACCTTTATTACATCTGAATATATTGTTCTACCTATGTGCGAGTTAGGACCCTAACATGTCCTCCCCCTTAAAAACAACCTTTTCCTCAAGGCTCAAGATGAGGAAATTGTTGCAGAATGGTAGCTGGTTCCCAAGTGGTGTCTATTGGAGTTGTATCTTTCCACTGTACTAGCACTTCCTTGATGGTTCTCTGATGTAGGTTCCGCTCATGCTGGTCCAAAACTTATTCTGGATGTAGCCAAATGGATCCTTCTTTATCTAAATCTAGAAGGTTGGTTTGAATTTGGCACTTAGCTCCAATCACCTTCTTTAAGCATGAAACATGAAAAATAGGATGTAGCTTCGAATTGCTGGGCAAAGCTAACTGATGGGCGATTTGTCCCACACTCTTGAGTATGGTATAAGGACCATAAAATTTGGGCACTAGCTTATGACAATGCTCAGCCTTGAGGGAAATTTGCTTGTAAGGTTGCAATCGAAGAAACACCTGATCCCCTTCTACAAATTGACGTTCAGAGCGAACTTGATCTACTTGTTGCTTCATGCAATTCTATGCCATGATCAAATTATCTTTGAATGTACGAAGAACAACCTCTCAAGCTGTAAGTGTTAGGTCAACTGCCTGGACCTTCGAGGCATCTGATAAGTATGAGAGAACTGAAAGTGGCTTCTATCCATATACTTCTTCAAAAGGAGTCATGCATGTAGCTGTACGATATGAAGTGTTGTACCTCCATTCAGCTAGGGGTAACCATTGAGCCCATTGATTTTTATTTTCTAAGGCAAAACACCTCAAATATGTTTCCAAACACTTGTTGAAAAATTCCATTTGGACATTAGTCTGGGGATGATAAGATGTGCTGAGATGCAATTCGATGCCTTGTATCTTGAACAGTTCTTGCCAAAAATTGCTTGTGAAAGTTGGGTCACGATCAGAAACAATAGAGTGCGGCATGCCATGAATCTTGAAGACATGATCCATGAATATTTGAGCCACTGTGGATGTTGTAAACGGGTGTTGAAGGGTGCATAAATGAGCATACTTGGAAAGGCGATCAACAACCACCATGATGATGGATTTATTTCCCGATTTGGGTAAGCTGGTAATAAAATCCATAGAGATATCCGTCCAAATATCAAGTGGAATTGGGAGCGGTTGTAGTGTGCCTGACGATTTGACTATTTCTCCCTTATTGCATTGACACACATCACATTCAACTACAAAATTACGAATGTCCTGTTTCATACCATCCCAGAAAAATGAACATTTGACCCTATCATAGGTTTTGGTAAACCTTGAGTGCCCTGCTGTGGGTGTAGCATGAAGCTCAGAAAGTACCGTGGATTTAATCTTTGAATATTTACTTAAATACAAACGACCTTTGTATCGAAGTTCCTCATGGAGCCAAGAGTACCCTGGGGAAGCTGGAGCCTTGGACTGCAATTGGTGGATCAACTGCGAACTTTTGGGATCTTGTAGCCATTCCTGGCGAACGACTTGGAGCCGATTTGGTACAATGAATGAAAGAGAAAAAATGGATCATTCATCTTCATATTTGCGGGAAAGTGCATCTGCAACCACATTGTCTTTTCCTTTCTTATAAATGATCTCATAATCATATCCAAAGAGTTTAGTCACCCATTTTTGTTGTTCTGGGGAGGAAATGTGTTGTTCTAGAAAATACTTGAGGCTTTGATGGTTTGTCTTAATTTGGAAACGTTCCCCCAATAGATAAGGATGCCATAGATCCACGACATGCAGAATAGCCAACATTTTCTTTTCATAGATGGATTTGCCCAGATTTCTTTCAGATAGTTGCTTGCTGGTAAAGGCCAAAGGTCGACTCTCTTGCATAAGGACATCACCAATTCCTTTCCCCGAGTTATCACATTCCAACACAAAGGTATTTGTGAAATCAGGAAGGGCGAGGAATGGAGTGGTGGACATGGCCATCTTCAAGGTCTGAAAATCTTGAACAGTGGCTGGAGTCCAATTGAAAGAGTTATTTTTGAGGAGAGCAATGAGAGGTGCTGCAATCTTCCCATAATTCTTAACAAACTTGCGATAATACCCTGTTAAGCCTAGAAATCCATGCAATCTCTTAGGAGTCTTTGGGTGAGGCCAATATTGCATAGCTTCAATCTTTTTAGGATCCACCCTGATGCCATCTTTTCCATCCAGATGACCCAAGTATTCTACTTCTGAGGTGCCAAAAGCACATTTAGACTATTTCAGGAAAAGTTGGTGCTGAGAGAGTAGATGGAGAACTCGATCCACATGAGAAAGATGGTCTGTCGAGGTTTTGCTATAGATGAGGATATCATCAAAGAAAACTAAGACAAAATGGTGGAGAAAGGGACAGAAGACATGATTCATGAGGCTTTGGAAGGTGGAGGGGGCATTACACAAGCCAAAGGGCATGACCAAAAAATCATAGTGGCCCTCATGAGTTCTAAAGGTAGTCTTGGGAATGCCTGCCTCTTTCATACGTATCTGGTGGTAGCCCGAACGAAGATCCAATTTAGTGAAGAATTGGGCACCACTCAATTCATCCAGGAGGTCATCAATGACATGAATGGGGAATTTGTCTTTGATGGTAAGTTTGTTGAGGGAACAGAAGTTAGGACACATTCGCCAAGAACCTTCTTTCTTCA
>SNQJ01S0138990.1:3464-25271 GCA_010110895.2 Picea sitchensis | reverse complement strand
TAGATTTGGTTCCCTTAGAAAATATGATACCTCCCTTTCCCTAGCTATGATAGAATCTCCCTTGAGGTTTTAGGGTTGAAACTTCCAAGGTAATAGTGGATCTATGACGTTGAAGATTCCATAGGATGAGTCCATCAAAATTTCAAGAATAGAATAAAGATAGCCAAAGGAGTCCATGTAGAGGTGTTGGAGATGATAGGTTAAAAATCCTAGCATCTTAAGGAAGGAGATTAATGATTAACCCAAGTGATACCTAAAAATTAGGATTTTCCAAAGGAAAAATATTCAACCTTAGATGTGTTGAAGAGACCTTACAAAGAGAAATAGAAGGGTATTTGTAGCAAAGGAGCAACCTCAAGGTGTGAGATAATGTTTGATTAGTCATTAGGGTACTTGGATTGAAAACCGTCATACCACACCTATGGGTTGCATATTGTGGGTTTGGTAATAATAATACCATGTAGGTATCTATACCTAAAAAAAATCTATGTTACATGACTTGTGGATTCATAGTTGCATTACCAAAAGGGAATACATGGTATGATCATTGTCAAGAGATAAATAGAGTTTTGGATATTTAACTCAATTTGACTCTATAAAAAGTAGGTCCCAAATAGGTTTGGGTAGATATGGACCCAATTTAAGCATATTAAGTGACCAATGGACTAGATTTGGGGTTTTCACCCCCAATTAGATCCATTAAGTTTGGGAATTCCCTAAATGGGTGTCTCAAGGGGTCAAAAGGAGTCAAACTAATAGCCAAGGGTAGGAGACCAAGGGGGAATAAGGACTTAAGGGAACCTACCCTAGTTATTGATCCAAATTGAATCATTATATTATTTTTCATCTATCTCAATTCTTTCAGAATGGAAACAAATTGGAGGAATCAACTTGTAGGGTCATTTTAGCGCCAGGTCCCAATTTGGAAAATTTAGGTCAAAAACTATTTGAAATATTCTAGAGCCATTTTGAGGCATCAAACAACCTTTTTTTTTGGAGTTAATACCTACTTTCAAGAAATATTTCATATTATACACTTTGATACCTTTCCAATGATGCATCAAACACCTCAATTAGAGTTTGTATGCAAAAGTCATGCCTCCCACAAGTTGACCTGTCGTGTTGACCACCATGGTACCAGAGGATGTCGCATTAGCTCCTGTTACTCATGCATATGGGGCTAGACATATGAGAAATTTCAAGAATATTCTAGAATGTCCAAAACCTTATCACAATTGAGGGTTGAGGAAGTCAAACCCTACCCCTATATGGGTATCGGGCCATGTTAAATATCGAGCCACTAGGAGGAGAAGGGGTTCCATTCTTTAGAATTGTATTTGTTCCATAATTGAGAAGAGCACCTAGGAGTGGTATTTTTAGATCATAACATAGGAGGAGAGATCATGTAGTATCCATACATGCCACGGTTTCAAAGGAAACTCCATAGAGAGTGCCTCTTTCTTTGTACTTTCATTTGAAGAAAAGAGAGCAGAGCGACCTCACCTTCTAGCTGGGTTTTATTCCATATTGGTTTTCCCAGGTCATATATTGTGTTTATTTGTGGCTGGTGTGTGAGTAATTATTTATGTTGTCTATTTTTCACATTTCATTTATTTCTTACATTTAAGTTGAAGACTAGTAATTAAAGAATCTGAGACGTAAAGGAAATTAACCTTGAAATTTTCACGCTTCCCCTCAAACATATTTTTCTTGGTTTTAGCTTAAGAATACCTAGAGCCATTCTTAATTTGACCTTCTTGACCGATTTAATGATATACGAAAATAGTTTCACCAACATACCAGAGGACATTTCCCATTTGACTAAGTTGACCGTCTTAATTTTGTGGGGAAATAACCTTCCTAGAGTTAAAATCATTCCCAATTTGACCAAACTTAGTTTTTTAGATATTTCCTCAAACAATTTCACTAGTAGTTTATTTTCAACCCTTGTCACATGCACTTGATTGACCTCTCTACGTCTTTATAAAAACGAGCTCATTGTTAGCATCCTTGTATCCCTGGCCAATTTGACTTGATTGACCTCCCTAGGTCTTTTTGAAAACAAGATCACCGGTAGCATCCCTATATCCCTTTCCAATTTGACTCGGTTGACCATCCAATATCTTTATGAAAACAAGCTCATCGGTAGCATCCTTGTATTCCTTGCCAATTTGACTCAGTTGAATTCCCTATATCTTTCTGAGAACAATATCACTCGTAGCATCCCTATAGCCCTTTCCAATTTCACTCGATTGACCTCCCTAGGTATTTATGAAAACAAGCTCACCAGTAGCATCCTTGTAGCCCTTTCCAATTTGACTCGGTTGACCTCCCTACGTCTTTCTAAAAACAAGCTCACCGGTAGCATCCCTATAGCTCTTTCCAATTTGACTCGGTTGATTTACCTAGACCTTTCTGCAAACAAGATCATCGGTAGCATCCATGTAGCCCTTGCCAATTTGACTCGGTTGACCTCCCTAGATCTTTCTGAAAAAAAGCTCACTGATAGCATCCCTATAGCCCTTCAAAATTTGACTTGGTTGACCTCCATATATCTTTCTGAAAACAAGCTCACCGGTAGCATCCTTGTATCCCTTGCCAATTTATGGGAACTTGAATATATTTTCCTCTCAGAAAACAACTTGGAGGGAGCAATTCCTCATGGCATTGGCAATTGTACTTATATGGTGGTTTTCTCTGCTTATTCTAATAAGTTGTCTATGGCACTTCTTGCATCTTTGGCCAATTGAACCCAAATTGAACTATTGGATTTAAGGAAAAATGGATTGATAGGAGAGATTCTTCAATACTTCATATTTTTTCATCACTTGAGAGCTCTAAGTCTTGTTTGTAATAATCTGCATGGTTGTGTTCCTCAACACATCACAAATCTAAACAGTTTGCAAGTGTTGGATTTATCTAACAACAAATTCAGTGGAAGAATACCAACGAATCTTGAGAGACTCTCTGGATTAGCAAATGTGTCAAATGATGAAGAATTATTTGATAAAATGGAAATTGACATGAAAATAAGTGAGTATATTTTATCATATCTATTTCCTACAAACATTATACTTGATTTGTCTTACAATAATCTTACATGAGAGATCCCTGCAAGCATAGGTAATATGAGTTGTTTGCGACTATTGAATTTATCTCATAATCAATTGGAAGGGTGAATACCTACATCTCTTAGTAAGATATCTACTCTGGAACAGTTGGACTTGGCCAACAATAATTTGAGTGGACCGATTCCTGAAGAGTTCTCTAATTTATATGAGTTGGCTATTCTAGATGTTTCATCAAACATTCTTTGTGGGTGAATCCCAACAGGAACACAATTTTCCACTTTCAATGTTTCTTCATTTTAAAAGAATAAGTGTTTATGGGGTTGTTATTTAGTTTCATGTAATGAAAATGAAATACAAGTAAGAAAAAGCTATAATACTACTAAGAGTAGTAATGTAAAAGTGAGATGGTTAAGTCGCGTGGATGAAAATATGTCATTAATAGCACTAGGGATGGGAATAGGGATTGGAATTGGAGGAATAATTGCTCTGTTTATGTTATGGGATAGACTTAAGCATTGGGTGGCACCCCAAACATGCCACAACCCTTTTTTGGGTATATCAATTCCCTACATAGTTAAAATCTATCAAGCTTAAAGGTTCCCACTCATTATGCCAAAAGATAAAGTGTATGGTGAATTAAAAAGTTTTATCACCTCTTAAATAATATTCACATATTAAAAAAAAAACTTTAACAATATTATTACATAGTTACATGTTGTGGATATAAACATGTTTAAATTGATGTTTAATTATATATATGATAATTTGAAATCTATAATCCACTTTATGAAGTGGTGATTGCAATTATCATTCTAAATTTACTATGTAGATTGTTTAAATATATGTATGTTATTTAATACACATAATATTTTATATAAATATCAATGGTACTAAACTTTTTATCCATGTGTTTTATATATGCTAATTTTTTTCCTTTGTTAAAACGAAAAATTCAATACTAGTTATTCCCTTGTTAAAATAAAAAATTCAATACTAGTTATTCGTTGTTATGTGTAGTGATATCAAGTTGTGCTTATTATTATTTGTAATAGAAATATGGATTCACTTTATATAACTTATTTTGTGACATTTAAGGTGATTGAAATTTTGAAATCCTATTCTCATTTTGACTAAGTGAAAAATAGATTAACAGTTGAAAAATGTTAGTTTTATTTATAAATTAATTCATAATTTATATTTGTAAACCAGAGGAAAAAAGATTAGTTGTACTTTGTACACTTAAGAGATATAATTTATATAGTTTGAAAATAAAATCACATTTATATATTGATGTTAAAAGTTAATTAAAAAAAATAAAAGAGAATAACAGATATTGGTTTTCCCATATTATAATATTATTACAGAGTTCTTTCAAATGAAAATCCAATCAAATACATTAACTAAAAATGTATTACTCTTTTCTAAGAAGTTTATAAATCGAATTATATGAAAAACAGAATGTTTCAAACTTATGTTTGAGTTGATGCATTTTCTAACAATTACTAATTGACTATAATGAAACACTGTTAGAAAAGTTAAAAACGTATTCACAATAAACTTATCTTCAACCTAGAGGCGAAGACAAACTTAAAATGGTGAAAGTAGAGGTAAATAAGGTGAAAGTGATATCCTACTTTCATCGTGAATTGTGAACATCTCCTTTAATGTTTTTTTTTCAAACCACGTAGGTCACAACTTATCAAATTGTTTGGTGATCAAATTGCATTTATAAAAGAATTATATCATTTACCTTAGGCGATAACCCATTTATTTCTTGCTATTGCATTTAAAATTTGGCCAGAACACCATTGCATTAGTGTCATATGTGCATCATAGATAAAAAAAAATAGAAAAAAAAAACTCACAATAAAAAATTTACAGGAAAAATAAATATTCCATATAAATTAGAGAGCACTTACAACAAAAGGAAATGGCAATGGAATCTATCTTTAAAAATACATGTAAAATTTTTCAGGCACATGACATACCATCTACATGTTAAAACATGTAAACAAAAATAAGATAAGTAAAGTATTAGGAACATTTATTTTCCATACAAATATTTACATGATTTGAATTCAAAATTTATGGTATTCCCAAGAGTATCAATTATTACGTAAACATCGATATGTAGTGAATATTCCTTAAAATTTGAGATGCACAATCATGATTTTGATAAAAATATTGAAAAAACCTATTATGTATTCATGTAAAAAAATTAAAAGTATAAGTCCATGCATAACTATAGACATAAATTAAACTACTAAAATTTTATTTTTAATGCAAAAATGAAAAAACATGGCCTAAATTTCTTAATTTTCTTTAAAATTTAACACAATTGGTGAAATTTGTCTTAAAAAAAAATTGATGTCCTCTTATTGTAAAATTGAACAAAAATAATGGCTTCAATGTCCATAATGTTTTTTATAATCCATATAGCCTAATATAATTAAATCCTCCTTTTCCATCCAAAGGGGGTCTAATTTTACCATGCTTCATCATAAAAAACTGAGGTTGAAATAGTTGCATGATGGATACACTTTGGAATCCATCATTTCTTGATACTTAAATTCATTATCCTTGAGTGATCAATAAGCTACCAAGGTGGGAGTGGATTCAAAGCTTGCACTACAACCATGATTTCTCACCATTGTCTTTAAAATGTATAAATGTTTCATAAGATATAGGATATGGATCCTCTACAAGTGTGTTGCAATGGGTTTGTCCCTTTGAAGAATCTTTCCAATGATACAACCTTCTCTAACTCTTAAAATCAATCTCTCAATTTGTTTTTATTGTATTATTAGGGAATTCATGAATACCCTATTAGCATCCTTATCTCTCTATTGATCTTTCACTTTCTCCAAACATAACATGTTGTTTTCCATTAAATGAATTTGATGCATATTCTCTTGAAATCTTAATGGATAATGTTTTTTTTTACTGGGGCGATAGGTAGGGGAAGGGTCTCTATAACCCCAAAGGAAAATATGTAGTTTATTAATCATGGAGATTAGGTATTTTTCAAATAATTTAGCTAAAACCTATGGATTATTCCAAGGATTGAAAATTACTAAAACACACAACATACAAAACTTTACAATGTTAGGGGATTCACTAAGAATTATAAGATATTTGATTAAAGGGTCTAATTCTATGAATACCAAGTTAAAATCAACACTTATATAACATTATATAAACAAGTGTTGTGTGGCAGCGTAGTTCCTACCAAGCAGCTTACAAGGTAAATTTTGGAAAATGGGGTCGAATTGTAAATGACGGAAGTGTTTGGTGCAAAATGTATATCACGAAAGTGTTGTATGAAACATGTATATCACGGAAGGAGGGCATAAGAAATCAATAGTGCTAAGTTGCGATGAATTGTAGAGTACAAAAGTTTTGGGTGCAAGATTTATAATAGCGCCAACTCGGGGGAAATAAGCGAACCAACCCGCCTATCACGGAACATGGGGCATAAAATTTCTGTAGTGCTAAAGAAGGACCCTGCGAAGAGATAATTGGCTAAGTGTTGAAAGGAACTACGGTCGATCGAGCTCATGATGTGACGATATAGGACTAATCGACGAGTTCAAAAAACGTCAGGTTCAAGTTTAAATATATGTATTTACATTGTATTTATATTAATTTATCTTAACATATAATTTGTGGTCACGAATTGTATACCACGAAAGTTTTGGGTGCAATATGTATACGACGGAACTGTAGATGACGCAATTTTTGGGTGCAAGATCTATAATAGCGCCAACTCGGTGGTCAATCGAGCTCCCGTAAATCGTTGTTGAATACATTTTTTGGTTGTTAATGCCAATAAGCAAAACTGTGCACTGAGTTGTCACGAGTAGAAGCAGAATATATATACAATTTGACAGGTGGGGCCTTATGTCTCCTTGGGAACCCTTGTCACCCTATTTTGAAGCCCGTCGGACCACTTTTCCCCTCTAATCTCTCTTTCTCGTTACTTAGCCGTTTTTCCAAAAATGTCCCAATGCACGAGTTGGCGAATGCACAGGTTCAAATTTGCGCTCGTGCTTTTATATTGTGACTCCAACTGACTGCTAACCATTCTATGCCTAGCCACTTTTCAGATTGCGGATTTCCAAATAGGCGGGCTCTATAACCGGGGTCGAATTGTAAATGACGCAAGTGTTTGGTGCAAAATGTATATCACAGAAGTGTTGTGTGCAACATGCATATCACGGAATAGGGGGCATAAGAAAACAATAGCGTGAAGTCACGACGAATTGTAGAGTACGGAAGTTCTGGGTGCAAGATGTATATCGCGCACTTATAGATGACAAAAGTTTTGGGTGCAAGATCTATAATAGCGCCAACCCGGGGACTCCTGTAAATTGTTTTTGAATACGTATATCACAGAACAGGGGGGCACAAAAATTTGATAGTGCTAAGTCATGACCCCGCGGAGAGATAATTGGCTAAGTGTTGAAAGGAACTGTGGTCGGTCGTGCTCATGATGTGACAATATAGGACCAATCAACGAGTTCGAAAAAATTCAGGTTCACGTTTAAATATATTTATTTAAATTGTATTTATATTAATGTATCTTAATCGATTATTTGTGGTCGAAATGCAAACCATTTTCCAATATGTGGATGAATTGTAGACCACGAAAGTTTTGGGTGCAACATGTATATGGTGGAACTGTAGATGGCACAATTTTTGGGTGAAAGATCTATAATAGCACTAACCCAGGGGTCAGTTGGGCTCTCATAAATCGTTGTTGAATATTTTTTTTCGTTGTTAATGCCAATAAGCGAACCTATGCATTGAGGACCTTCTTTTCCCAGTTCTATACTCAACCAAATTCCAGTTTGTTTTTCCACTCTACTCTTGCTTTCTCGTTACTTAGCCGTTTTTCCGAAAATGTTTCAATGCGCGTTGGTGGACGCACCCGTTCACATTTGCGTTGGTTCTTTTATATCGTGACGCCGACCGAATGCTAGCCATTTGATGCCTAGCCACTTTTCAAATCAAGGATTCTCGGGTAGGCGGGCTCTATAACCGGGGTCGAATTGTAAATGACGCAAGTGTTTGGTTCAAAATATATATCACGGAAGTGTTGTGTGCAACATGTATATCACGGAACATGGGGCATAAGAAATCGATAACGCTAAGTCGCAACGAATTGTATATTACGAAAGTTTTGGGTGCAGGATGTATATCACGCACTTGTAGATGACAAAAGTTTTGGGTGCAAGATTTATAATAGCGCCAACCCAGGGGTCGATCGGACTCTCGTAAATCGTTGTTGAATACGTATATCACGGAACAGGGGGCATAAAAATTTGATACCTCTAATTCGCGACCCCGCAGAGAGATAATTGGTTAAGTGTTGAAATGAAATGCGGTCGATCGGGCTCATGATGTAACGATATAGGACCAATCCCAAAATCCGGGGTCGGTCGAGCTCCCGTAAATCGCTGTTGAATATGTTATTTGATTGTTAATTCCAATAAGCAAAGTTGTGCACTGAGTTGTCACTAGTGAAAGAAGAATGAATTTGAATTGAGGATGGCAGGAACACCCTCTTTGTGTTACACATTTTTCACTGAAATGTTTCGATATATACAATTTGATAGTCGGGGCCTTACGTCTCCTCGGGAACCCTTGCCACCCTATTTTGAAGCTCGTCTGACCACTTTCCACGAGTATTTATGTGCCCCCCACCTTCGCACTGCTTTCCAAGTATATGAAATAAGTATATAACTTCTCCAGAAACATGCAGAAAAGATCTTGCGAGCAAATGGGGTATCTATAACAAATGTGAATATATTTACCCTTCTTTTCTGTCTTCTATACTTTATATTTTATCACGAAATTGTTGGGCGCAAAATGTATATGACGAAAGTGTTGGATGCAATATGTATATAACGGAACACGCAGGATAAGAATGTGATAGCTCTAAGTTGGTAAGTCATGGTGAGATATTTGTCCAAGTGTTGAAAGGGACGATCGTCGGATGGGTTCCTGATGTGAAGATATAGATGGAAATGAGGATTTGATAATCCGCTAACCGATCAACCCACGGACAATCCAGGAGCCCGATAAAGTCAAGTTCAAGTTTAAAGGGATTTTGTTTATGTTTATTTAAAATGTATCCATATTAATGTATCTTACTAGATTATTTGTGGTCCAAATGTAAACCATGTTCGAATTTGAATGGTGTTTTGTGCTTTTATATCGTGACTCCGACCGACCAGTAGTCATTCGATGCCTAGCCACTTTTTAGATCGCGGATTCCCGAGTAGGTGAGCTCTATAACTGGGGTTGAATTGTAAATGACGCAAGTGTTTGGTGCAAAATTTATATCACGGAAGTGTTGTGTGCAACATTTATATCATGAAAGAGGGGGGCATAAGAAATCGATAGCGCTAAGTCGCGATGAATTGTAGAGTATGAAAGTTTTGGGTGCAAGATGTATATCACACACTTGTAGATGAAAAAAAAATTGGGTGCAAGATTTATAATAGATCCAACCCAGGGGTCTGTCGGACTCCCGTAAATCGCTGTTGAATACGTATATCACGGAACAGGGGGCATAAAAATTCGATAGCGCTAAGTCGCGACCCCGCGAAGAGATAATTGGCTAAGTGTTGATAGGAACTGCGGTCGGTCGGGCTCATGATGTGACGATATAGGACCAATACCCAGCTCAGGGGTTGGTCAGGCTCCCGTAAATCGTTTTTGAATACGTTATTTTCTTGTTAATGCCAATAAGCAAAGTTGTGCACTGAGTTGTCACTAGTGAAAGCGGAATGAATTTGAATTGAGGATGGCAGGAACACCCTCTTCGTGTTACACATTTTGCAATGAAATGTTCTGATATATACAATTTGATAGTCGAGGCCTTACATCTCCTCGAGAACCCTTGACACCCTATTTTGAAGCCCGTACGACCGCTTTCCACGGGTATTTCTGTGCCAGCCACCTTCGCACTCTTTCCAAGTATATACAATAAGTATATAACTTCTTCAGAAACATGAAGAAAAGATAATGTGAGAAAATGGGATATATATCACAGATGTGAATATATTAACCCTTATTTTTCATCTTCTATACTTAATCATTTATCATGGAATTGTTGGGTGCAAAATGTATGTGACGGAAGTGTTGAGTGCAAGATGTATATAACAGAACTCGCAGGATAAGAATGTGATAGCTCTAAGTTGGGACGTCGCGGTGAGATATTTGGCCAAGTGTTGAAAGGGACGATCGTCGGTCGGGTTCCTGATGTGAAGATATAGATGGAAATGAGGATTTGACAGTCCGCTAACCAATCAACTCGTGTACAATCCAGGAGCCCGAGAAAGTCAGGTTCAAGTTTAAAGGGATTTTGTTTATGTTTATTTAAAATGTATCCATATTAATTTATCTTACTAGATTATTTGTGGTCCAAATGTAAACCATGTTCGAATTTGAATGGTGTTTTGTGCTTTTATATCGTGACTCCGACCGACCTCTAGCCATTCGATGCCTAACCACTTTTCAGATCACGGATTCCCGGGTAGGCGGGCTCTACAACCGGGGTCGAATTATAATTGATGCAAGTTTTTGGTGAAAAATTTATATCACGGAAGTGTTGTGTGCAACATGTATAATACAGAACAAGGGGCATAAGAAATCGATAGAACTAAGTTGTGACAAATTGTAGAGTACGAAAGTTTTGGGTGCAAGATGTATATCACACACTTGTAGATGACAGAAGTTTTGGGTGCAAGATTTATAATAGCGCCAACCCAGGGGTCGGTCGGACTCCCATAAATTGTTGTTGAATATGTATATCATGGAACAAGGGGCACACAAATTCGATAGTTCAAAGTCGTGACCCCGCGGAGAGATAATTGGATAAGTGTTGAAAGGAACTGTGGTCGGTCAGGCTCATGATGTGATGATATAGGGCCAATCCCCAACCCAGGGGTCCGTCAGGCTCCCGTAAATCGTTGTTGAATACGTTATTTGCTTGTTAATGCCAATAAGAAAAGTTGTGCACTGAGTTGTCACTAGTGAAAGAAGAATGAATTTGAATTGACGATGGCAGGAACACCATCTTCATGTTACACATTTTGCACTGAAATATTCCGATATACACAATTTGATAGTCAGGGCCTTATGTCTCCTCGGGAACCCTTTCCACCTTTTTTTGAAGCCCGTTCGACCACTTTCCACGAGTATTTCTTTGCTCGCCACCTTTGCATGTATTTCCAAGTATATGCAATAAGTATATAACTTCTACAGAAACATGCAGAAAAGATATTGCGAGAAAATGGGATATCTATCACAGATGTCAATATATTAACCCTTCTTTTCCATCTTCTATACTTTATCTTTTATCACAGAATTGTTGGGTGCAAAATGTATATGACGGAAGTGTTGGGTGCAAGATGTTTATAATGGAACACGTGAGATAAGAATGTGATAGTGCTAAGTTGGGACATCGCGGTGAGGTATTTGGCCAAGTGTTGGAAGGGACAGTCGTCATTCGGGTTCCTGATGTGAAGATATAGATGGAAATGAGGATTTGACAATCCGCTAATCGATCAACCCGCGGACAATCCAGGAGCCCGAGAAAGTCAGGTTCAATTTTAAAGGGATTTTGTTTATGTTTATTTAAAATGTATCCATATTAATGTATCTTACTAGATTATTTGTGGTCCAAATGTAAACCATGTTCGAATTTGAATGTTGTTTTAGGCTCGATTTTTTTTTCTCAAACCTACAAGGAACAAAGAAAAAAATATATGACTTTACATTTTGCATATCAAAGAATATTTTGAAATATAGGAAGTTGCAATATATGCACAATATAGAACAGGAACATGTACAATGAAATGAGTTAATTTTACGAAGAAATACAAATTCTAAATAACAACACCAAACATTGAATATCAGCGTAGAACAACCCCAAATATTTATATCTAGATAAAATGTGGGTCACAAAATACATTTGAGAATATTTCCCAAAAAAAATTGTCTTCGAATTTGTAAAAACAACTATAGTTCAGTACATATTCTGTGAAAAAAAAAAGAGTTTTCCAGAATGACTCTGATTGGGACTATCGCGGACTACAAAGAAAAGATGTACAATAATGAAGTTTGTAGAAAGAAAAAAGTCGGCGATGGAAAACAACAAAACCCGGCAATAAGAAAGAGAAAATTGTCAGATCTGGGTTAAAGCTTTGTTAGAATAAGTGGATGAAGACAAAAGAATGTAATCAATATCAACTTACTATGATGGTGTCCCATACCTTGTCATTTGTTCATTGATGTCCTTTTATGGCTTTCCTTGGCTTTGACCTTCATTGGTAATCTGGTCGATAGCCTTTTTCAACCATTCTTTGATGTAGATCCTCATGGGCGCCACGTTCATTTCATGCCAGATTTTTATATTAAAGAATTCACGTTCCAAGCCCCTTAGATCAATAGAGAATTTTTGCAATGCCTCTTGAATATTTTTGTTTCTAATTGCATAACCAACTAGCCAAGTTTTCATGTCATCTTCACCATATTCAAGAATGCCATAGAAATTTTCAGATGACAATCTTTTATAGATATGAACTTGATCATCAAATGCTTGATTGGTTAAAAACAACGAGTTTAATATCAATTTCGGGTCCTGGACTTCATTGGTGTTAGCAGATAGATCTATCTCAATTAGCTTCTTGAATAGTTTGTCTCTTTTAGATATGGTTCTTGAACAATACCAATCAGGTTCTTTACCTTTTCTTTCCAACATGCGTTTAGTTGGTCTATTCGATCCAGGGAAGGGGGATCCTCCTGTCTTATTCTGAATTTCATCATACCGATAACTTTAACACCAAATGGTAAAACTGCATCAAGATAAAAACCTTGCTCCTTCTTGAGATGTCCTTGCAGATACTCATGAAAATCATGTGCTCTTCTTCCAAAAGAGACCATATTCTTTGACATCTCCCAAGATTTTGTTATTAATTCCATTATTTTGTTTATATTCTTTTCCACACAGCCTTTGGCCAATGCGAGAAGGCTTGATGATCCTTTTAAATTTGGTGCAAGTGCGGTGGACCCAACCATTGCCAAAGGAGAAGTAAACAGTCGAAGAGGCATTAGAGTTGCCTCCAATTCTTTCATTCGCGTCTTTAACATGAGGTTTTCCATTTCAAAGCAGCTAATAGAGTTGTCTAGAGAAGATCCAGTTGCTTGGTGCATATTGGATATCTAGGAAGGGTGCATGTTGCATAGGTTTAACTCTAAATGAGATGTCCCTTTCTTATTCTTTACATCTTTGTTTTCAATAATCAATTTTTTTGATTCGCTATCAAAAACAACGCTCTGAAATGCAAAAGACTCTTCTTCGTCCAATGTATCTATGCCAATTATTTCCATCCCAGGATTGTGAGGAGCATTTCTCTGTAGGTGATCATCATCAGGGAACATTTTTTCAAAGTCAATTTCTAGCTCCATATCTTCAAGGGAGAGATTGTAGATATCAATTTCTCCCCTCGGTCTCTCCTATTCTTGGACTATTGTTTTTCGTTTTTTGCCCGCGGGAAGCTTGTGACAGCTTTCAATTTTTCCAGAGGGAGGGCTCTTATCTCCTCCGCCTGAAGAAATGTGTGTGACTTTGTTACTTGGGTAAGTCGTTGGAGTACTGCTACAAGATGTTGTCATCTTGGCTATGGCGGTCGAGAATTGGGCACTTTTTTCACCTGGGTCTTTTCGGTTCGGCTTGTGCGGATCATTGGTACTAGTATGGAGTCCATTCATGATAGTGTAAGTGAAATAATTGTTGAAGTGGTTCCTGACCATGAAATACTGAACTTTCCAAGGCATAGAGATGAATTGTCCTTTCATTTTTTCATGGAAAAAATGCAACCAGTAGATGTACTCCCTTGTTATTCAAGCAAAAAACATTGTACCAGATATGTGACATGGAAGGAAGGAAGGATTTTGTTTAGACACGAAAATCCTTATAACATTATAGTTCTCCATTTCTTCTATGGTTCCCTTCCTATCCAGGTTCAAGATTGTCGGCTGGCCAAAAAACTGAGGAAAATACTTTCCAAATATCAATGCTTTAGAAACTGAAACAAAATAATTAAATACCTTATAAAATTGTTGGCAAGCATCATGTCTCCATAATTTCTGGCACGAGAATGTTACTGGGTCAAATTCAGAGTTCAGCTTCCTACACATAGATAGTCCAACAAATGGATAGCAATTCGACACGGTGAAAATTAAATAAGATGGAATAAAGAATTTCTTCTTCCTCGTGTATTGCAATAACTAGGAAGAGATTTGAATGGAAATCATCTTGTGGAAATGGAAGATGGTTTGTTGCTTGACCGTAAAGTATAAAATATACAGAATCATCCGAGAGATATCGGTTTCACTTTCTTGTCTCGTTGTCCTCGTGAAAAGCCATGCAATTTGCCGAAAAAGGTTTTTACATGCACTAACCTGTAATATGGCCATGTCCTGGGGAGAGGGCATTGAGTCCTGTAATAACTTCGGCAAGAGGTCTAATTCATTGCCATGCTTCTTTAAGAACTGTTTGAAATTCTCACCCTTGAAAGTAAGCGTTGGGTCGAGAAGTGTTAATATCTTTCAAAATACTTTAGGCGATATGGAGATTTGGAAATGGTCACCCATCTGGACAATCCGCTGGTTCAGAATATAGTTCTCGGCGCAGCACGTGACGAAGTCCTTAAAGTAAAAAAAAAAAACAGGGATAAAATGTGTCGTTGCAATTTCAGATGTCGAGATAACTTTCATCTTGGAAGAAGTGGACAAGTAGTAGTCATAAGCTACGGACCACTGAAAACGCTGGTCCTCGTGCTCGAAAATATTCAGGGTATCTCCAGAGACATGTTGTCGAGCTGCAGCCATAAGGTGATGAAAACCTTCCTTTGCTCCTCATTGTATTTAAAATGGACATTGCAACATCATAATATAATCTCCGGTAAATCTTGGTTCAATGTGTTTTAATGGCAGATGTCCTCGACCTTTTCACCTTTTAATGCCAATCTTTTCAAAGCTAATAAAAGAGTCATCAATTTGCATTGGAAAAGCATGCGAAGATGTCAGGGAATTCGAGAAACTATTGAAAATTGAGGAAAACATTGACAACTGTGTAATATACCTGGATCTTGACAAAAGCAGGTTCAAGTCGGAAGATAATTTGTTTATATTTACTTAAAAAAAAATCATATTATTTTATTTTATTACTGTTCTTTGTGGCGCAAATGCAAACTATGTTCAAATTGGAATGGTGGAGCAACATTTTCATATGCAAGCAGAGCCTCAAATATGCAAACCTGTAAGGTTCAAAAATTGTGTGCACAATACTAAAGAGAGACATCATGTGAACACCTTTGTAGATGACAACAGGCCAGCACAATATTGAATTCTTACTACGATGACGTCTTAAAAGAACCAAAACAACCATCATTTTTTTTCGAATTCAAGATTGACAGAGGAAACTAATCAAATTCCATAATATTCTCCCATAAATGCATTTTAATGGGAGATTACCTCAAGCTTTCCACTTATTAATGCCAATCTTTTCGAACATATGTGGTGAGATGTCACCAGTAAAATCATAATTAATGTGTATTGGGAAGGGGTGAACGTGGAGGGTATGGAGGATAATTAAATATGCTTTGATACTTTTTTGAACTTGGGATTCCGTGGTGGAATTGTAGATCACCCAAGTTTTGGATGGAAGATGTATACCCGGAACACGGGCAATGAGAGTTTGATAATGCGTACCCGGGAACCTGCGGCCATAAAATTGGCTAAGGAAACAAAAGCGCTCGGTCGGACTCGTGATGTCAAGATATTTCCCCATCCACTCCCTTCCATGTCGCACGCGTCATGAATCTTTCTGACCGAAGTACATGTATAGGAAAAAAGACAATAATTCATTTGCTTATTATTCGTATCAGCCCCTCCCCTAAAAGAACAGCTAAACAAGGGAATTCTTGGATAAATACTAATGGAATGACGAGGTGTAGGGATCTTTGTTTTCAGGATCAAACTAAGGTATTCAAAAGTAGAAGTGCTAGGGCCACAACTAGTCCATAAATAGTTAAAGCTTCCATAAAAGATAAACTTAGCAGTAAGGTACCTTGTATTTTACCTTCCTCTTCTAGTTTTCTTGCAATACCTTGTACAGCTTGCCCCGCAGCAGTGCCCTGACAACGTCGGGTCCAATGGAATCAAGCCCTACAGATAATCCAGCAGCAATAACGGAAGCAGTAGAAATTAAGGGATCCATGGTAATCTCCTCTTACTAAGGTTGGGAAATAGTTGATAATACGACATTTTCATCTATTTAGTGTTCACCGATGGGAAGTAGCTACTACATATCATAGAACTATCCTTCAAGCAATTTGAAGTATTTGCAAAGAAAAATTAAGAACAATCAGATAGCAGAAGTATAGAATGACAAACTAATCGATTGAGAAAAAAATGTTCACATGCAGATATCAGTTGGCAGTTACACAGGAAGTAGTTTATTATTGTATTCCATGTATGTATTCAGGCAGGGATATCTTTAGTACATGGTTTTCTAGATATTTAGAGTTTGATTTGTAGATAGAGAAGACCAGAGGACACATTTTATATGTGATGATAATTTGTAGTTGTGAAGCCTTCATGATAGTATAGTGATAGATGGGTCAGCATTGTGGATAGTTGAGTAGTAGAGTTATGGAAAATTTGTGACATATCGATAGATATGGATTCATGAGATAATTAACAGGTATAGAAAGAATGGGTCAAAGAAGATGCATAGCAGTATATTTACAATTGGAATCAGTTGGAATAAGTTGGTCACAAAAAGGAAAGCAGTGAAAGCCATAGAAGAATAGGGAAAGAGAGACCGTCAGCAGAAGCTATATCATCAGATGAAAATCATTAAAAAATATGGTCAAGTGAACATGTCAAGTGAATCAATAAATCAAGCAATGAATGATTTTTATATATGTCAGTGAATTTCAAGAGGAAGCGCCAATGGAAAATTAGCAAGCACTGGAAGAGAGGAAATGAAACATTTACAGGTATCCCTACATTGATCTACACAACATCTTGTAGAGAAGTCAAGGGAAGAGAAATCAGCATAGAAAGAGATCCAAAAAGGAAGATCAGTATCATGCAGATAGGGGGAGACATACTGGCAGGGAGAGTTATCCTTTTGCCCATGATGTCAAAAGAGAATATAAAGAACAAATGCATGGAAACAAAGAGAAAGAACAAATGCATGAAGGTATTTAGTATCTTCCAACCTTTTGTGATTCTTTGGCACATTTAGTATCTTCCAACCAAGTTTAAGGGAAAGCCATGAGGACTTGGGCTTGGATTTCATTCTTTAGAACATTGATAAAGCATTCTCTGAAGAAGGCATATGTCATGATATCTGTTCTGAAGGCCAAGTGCTCAAAGGAAGATATAAAGTCTTCCAATGTTCCCAATAGTTTCAACTTGGTCAAATGGCCTAAATAGTGGGTATCGGTGTCAAAGGATTCATAGGGATCTGCAACAAACTAGGTCTAAGAAACATACCCCTTGTGTGCATTTTTACGTCATTGCCACCATTTCCAGCGTTCGGGATCTAGATAGAGAACACCATAACAAAGTTTTTCCAACTCATTAGTAATTTCGTGCAAAGAAAAATAATGCTCCATTTGAGTGACCCAACCTATGGGATCAGAGCCATCAAATTTATTGACCTCAATTCTGGGAAGATGGGGTTCATGATGAAAGGAGTTGGATTGAAATACCGTAGAATGGGAGGAGTTAGAACCATATATGGGACGATTATTCCAATAAGGAAGGGCCTTGAGATCGGTTTAGCAACTGGTTGACGGTGGTTTTGAGGGTGTCAAATTCTCTAATGAATTTGGTATCCATGGCTTCAAATTTGTGTTGGACTTGGTCCTGGAATTGTGCAAATCTAGAATTGATGGAAGCAATTTCAGAAATCACTTGTTGGATTATCTCCTTGTTCTAGTTGACGGAAACTTGCAGTTCTTGGTTGTGAGTGTTGGCCATTTGGAGAGGAGGGGTTCCTATAAGGGGAAATGGGTCAACTCATAAAATATGAATAGGTGAGAGATATGACTGCGATCAGAAAGAGAAGGGAAATCCAATGGGATATATGGAAAATAAGGATGTTGGGAAGGGTGGGTGGGACCACAGAAAAATAAAGTCTTATAAGTGATAGGTACCATGATGATCAGGTTGAAAAGGGGAATGCAATGGGATAGGTTTCAAATAAGGGTGTTGGGAAGGGGGTTGGGTCCACTAAAAAAAGAAAAGAAAAAAAAGGCTTAAAAATGATAGGTTCCATGGAGATCAGGGTGAGGAGAGGAATCCAATGGGATAGGTCTCGAATGAGGATTCTGACGAGACCACTAGTTTTTTTTTAACTCATATGGAGTTATACTCCGACCTAAATAATATTGCAATGTCGAAATGCCCAAATTCCTAACAGGAAAAAACATGTAGTAATTTTGCAGCTAGAATGCAGGAGGCAATGTTGCGCGGCCAAAATATCATTTTTATTATTTGTCTGGTATGTTCCCCCCAAGTTATGTTTTTCAGGGTTCCTATGGAAAATGGTTTTCCCTGTGCTATATCCCTCTGATATACGTGCGGGGTTGAACAATAGTACTCGGCCCAATATCTCAGGGAACCAACTAAGGAGGCTCGACTGTACCCTTAGTCGTACTACTTGATTACCCAGGTACTAGAGAGTATCTTCCCAAGTGTTGTTCTTGATGGCACTATAGAAATAAGGCGATCGATTGGTCGACTTAGGGATGGTTTCAAGAGAACTAGGGGGCTCCCAATGTACCTATCAGTACGTGGGAGTGATGCTCGTATATTGATTTTGTCTGATGTAGTACCACTCGAGGGGTACCAACAGGATTTACAGAGGTTTCCAACAAGGTGAAACTTTGTTTTCTAGACAACCCCGTGAAACCGTCTGTATTTCCTGCGTGTACTCTTCCCCACCATAGCTTTACCCGCTGAACAACAAATATTTGTGCTTTAAATACGTTGGTAGTACATGTCTCTACCCTGAAAAAAAAAATTAACCCACAATTCATGCCAAGGAAAGTGCTATGATACCACTTGTAAGGTACTAGAAGTAATGTAATATGAATAAAAGGGAATATTCAACAAATCCCAATGGAATAGTAAAATATTGAGAATAACAATATCAACAATAATACCTTTATTAAAATAAATAAATGTTCACTTACCTCTTCAAGGGTGCAACCTCCAGTAGAGCAGAGCTCTATTACAATACATCTCAAGACAAATACTTCTCATGCCTCCTTGGCTTATTTATAATAATTCTATCTTCTAAAGAGCATTCTAGAGGAAGATCTTTATAGAAGCGGAAAATTCTATTAGGTCTTCTTACATTGACTTGTTCACATTTATTAAATAGGCCTTATTAACTAATGTCGACCTTTATTACATGGAAAATACAGTATTCTATCTATGTGAGGGGTTAGGGAGGTTAGTTCCCTAATAGAGAAGATATATGAACAATCTAGGTAAAGAGCATTGGAAGGCATTAAAGTGGATTCATGGGTATTTGATGGGTACTATTACTCATACATTATGTTTTGGATGTTCAAACACTATTCTACGGGGATATGTTGATTTAGATATGGTAGGTGATATAGGTAGCAGGAGGAGCACCACAAGGTATGTTTTTACTATAGGTGGAACAACGGTAAGTTTGATTTTGAAATTGCAAAAGGTTGTTTCACTTTCAACAATGGAAGCAGAGTATGTCACTACTATAGAGGCTAGTAAAGAGATGATTTGGTTACAGAAGTTTACGGAGGAATTGGGAAGGAAGAAAGAGAATAGTAGGTTGTATAGTGATAGTCAGAGTGTCATTCATTTTGAAAAGAACTCAACTTCCATTCTAGGACTAAACATATATAGCTCAAGTACCATTTCATATGATTAGTTTTGGAAGATGGATAGTTGAAGCTGGAAAAGATACACACTAGCCAGAATCATGTAAACATGTTAATGAAGAAAGTAACCAGAGAGAAACTGAATTTCTTCTCGGTTTCAGTTGACCTTCAACCATGAAGGTGAAGATGAGAAAATTTCTAGGTCCAAAGTTGGGCATAGTTCAAAATTTGTAGTAGTTGTGGAGTTGTTATGATAAGTCTCCAAGTGGGAGATTGTTGATTGTTCAACCTGATTATCTTCGTGATTCAGAGGTATTATTTCAATCAGGTTTGGATCCCAGTCCTTGGTGGGCGTTTATGTTATACCCTTTGCATGACTATCCCCACACACTGCTACATTGCATCGAGCGTAGAATAGGGGTCACAAGGGGGGCAGATCCCCTGAGCAAAAAAAAAATTGGAAGTTTTTTTTGCGTCCATTTTGGGCGGTCTTGGCACAGGATTTTCTGGCCCATGGTTTTCAAATTTCGATTAAGGAATTAATGTTGTAATATAATCCGGGTAAATGGATTAGATATTTTGGATGTCATGGGATCCTATAAATTATATTGTAATTTTATAGTCAATCTAGACCATTCATTATTAGGTCACAAATCTAACAGTAGAGGTTATGTTGGTACCTTTCTTCCCTAGAAGGAAAACCCTCTTTTTAAAGAGGGCATTATATTGCGTATGTGTGTTGTGTGAGACAGTTTTATGACTGAGAAAGGAGATTGTGAGAGAGTGAAGATGAGGTTGCATTAGATGTGTTGTAAGTGTTATCCCTTCATTTTGTTGGAAATAATAAAGGACAGACTGGTTGTTTCTCCATGGACATAGCCCATATCGAGTGAACCATGTATATCGGTGTCTCTCATGTATTTTGTTTTTTCATGTTTTATTTTTTCATTCATTTTTATTTTTTTTGTGTTTTATTCCTTTGTGATCCTATTCATTACAACATTTTTCTCTTTGTCTTCTACTAATTTCTCACCTTTCAATCTTTCTTTGTGTCATTTCATGAATCAAAACTCCTTCCATGGGGAAGAAATGTAATGTATGATTTATGCACTTCATATCAACCATATACATATCCCTTTGGATGTTGGTGTGTGGGGTATCTATGGTGAATTATCTGTACACAACCTTCCCTAAGATGACATCAAGGTCCTTTTATATATCGTGGCAATGGCTCAAAGCATGTTTAAGTCTCTCCTTAGAGTGCCTTGCCTTGGTTTAGATGTGTGATTATGGTCTTCCCATGTGATGTATAGTGTCATAAACAAAGTTACCGACTTAACGAGAACCATGACCTCAAAATGAAAACTCTCACCCAAACAAAACCCATATCTGTGTGTGAAAACCACCAAAATCAACCTCTGAATCAAAAAGTGGTGCTACCAGTAGCACCCTTTTGTTGAAGAGTGGCTAAAATTGCACTAAAATTGTGACTTTTTGAAATCACATCTTTGACAAGATGAAAAAACCTTAAAAATTACCCTCAACTCGGAAAGTGATGTTACTAGTAGCACCAACTTTTCTTTTGGTGTTAAAACTATGAATTGATTAGCATTGTGGCCTTGACAAGAGATACCATTGCCAAAAAAAACCTTGAAAATGACTCATAAATTTACATGAAAAAAATATCTATGTGTCGTGGGTGCCTATGGAATGTAATCCTTTCTTTAGTGAAATAGAAATTCTGCTTTTTTTTTAGGGGAAAAAATTACATTAAC
>SNQJ01S0138987.1:36358-60487 GCA_010110895.2 Picea sitchensis | reverse complement strand
GTCTCCTTGGTATATATAGGAGACTAGGAGGTATAATTACAACTAATGGCCTAAAGCTGACAAAAAAAAAATAACATTACTAATATAATATGCCCCAATTAAGGGGTAATGAGCCGATATTAGGGCTTAACAAAAATGCTCAAGGACATTATGTAATTTAACAAGTCAGTTTTGGAGAAGGTCTCAGGATTTCCTATTGGGATAATCCTCCTTAAGTTTGGGGTGTTTCAAAGGTAAGAACCAATCCAGGTCATGTAAGTGTATGAGGTGGTGTGGGGCAGTGTTTGGGTATGCGGTGCAGTGATAATAGGGAAATGTAAATATTACATGTGGGTGCCTTTGTAGAGGGAAAAATGCACCTCGTCATGGATTCCATTGTTTCCTAGCCCATTCATTGCATTTTATTATTAGCTTCATTGATCTTTTGATTTTATGCTTCAAGGGAAGAGTTGAGGGACATTGTCATGTCTTGGTGACTAGAGGTGACAATGTTATCCATAAAAATTTCATGAAGATGAAAAGGTTGGCTCGTGATGAGACCCCCTTTCTCTTGGCTATGCCACCAAGAGTCACTACCCTGGATTGGTGACAGATAGATGCTAGTGTCATACCGCTACATTCCCATGGTCATAATAGGTCGACTCATGATAAGAACTCCTATCCACCAACTAATACCTTGAGTGTTTATTTATTTTATGGGTTCCCTTTTCTTACTGAGAAGATTTTTACTTCTTTCTTGGGAATCCCTGGGCGAAGCATCTCAAAGATTTCATTTTTGGATTTTAACTCTTGCCAACTACTTTTACCCTCTGGGCCTTTAGGCCCTTCTTCTCATAGTGTGGAAAATCGCAATGCACGAATAAAGGTAGGGGGGAAATGAGAGGAATAAATATGGAAAGTGGTAAGTATGGAGGGAATAGACAATTAAATTTCATACACCCATCTAGTGGCAACCCATCCTAAAGGGAGATCAACATACTAGGGCATCATGTCACCCTTCCAGGTATGAAAAAGTTAAAGAGCATACTTTCCAATAAAACGTTATGAAATGAAGGAGAATCCCATGCAACATATTTATTTTCTTCAAGAATTAGAGGGAGACATACCATGATACCCTGACTCATTACCTCATGGATCAAGACTTACTGCTACTTCAGGACCAGGCTGGTTGGATGGATATTTTCGTTGTTGATAAATGGGTTGCACTAAAGAAAAGAGGGGCCCTCCGAGGCCATGCTCAAGTTATATGGCTCTTGTAACTCCATGTGTAGGACATGGGGGCCTCGACACATGATCTCCTTAGTTATCCGTAGGGTAGGGGATAACAAGGTGACAAACCAACAAGTGGTCAATCAATGGAATTAGTGGATATGTAATCTGTAGATTGCAAGTAGATCCTTATTTCTTCTACCTCTCTATAATGCATTTGGGATAATGTATAAACTATGTTATCATGGGTATTCCTTTCTAATTGTTGGCTCTCATCAAATTTTATTCATAGGTTTACAAAATTTGCATGACATAAAATCAAACAATGATCACATTTAAAAATGAAGGAACCCATTCTATATTACAACCCTTCACATAAAAGAGTATGAAATATGTATTAAGTAAATAATAGGAATATTTACTGACCCATATGTTATGGAGATACTGTAATTGATAACCCTCAAAGGAAATCTTGCATTTATCTTTATTATTTTATTTTTATAATATATATATTTCGTCGCTCTTGCGACAAATAAGAGCATCGATAGTATTGATAGTTCGTCGTAGCTATCAACAATTCGTCGCTCTTGCAACGAATTTTTCATCGCAGAAACAAGGATAGGTCATTTATCTTGCTACGAAGAGGAGCGTCGATAGTATTGATATTTCATCACAACTATCAACACTTCATCACTCTTTCGATGAATTGTTTGTCACAGAAACTAGGATAGGGTGTTTTTCTTGCGACGAAGAGGAGTGTCGATAGTATTAATAGTTCGTCGCAACTATCGACAATTGATCACTCTTGTGATGAATTTTTTGTCACAAAAACTAGGATAGGTCGTTTCTCTTGCGATAAAGAGGAGGCTCGATAGTATTGATAGTTTATCGCAACTATCAACACTTCGTCGCTCTTGCGACGAATTGTTCGTCACAAAAACTAGGATAGGTCATTTCTCTTGTGAAGAAGGGGATTTTCAATAGTATTGATAGTTCGTCGCAAGAACTATTAAGGTCGTCACAAGAGCGATGAACTATCATTATCGTCAACGATACCTTATGCTTGAATAGTTCGTCTCTCTTGCGATGACCACCGTAGGTCGTCTTGCTTGCGATGACCTCCTTGGGTCGTCGCTCTTGCAACATTATCCCAGGTTCATCGCACTTTCCATGGCATTTGAAGCGATGTTTGAGGGGCCCAAGATTCGCCGCAATATCCACGACATAACGTTGCAAGAGTGTAGAAATGGTCGTCGCAAAATGACCCAAATTTACTAGTGTGAAAATGCAGTGCATGAAGAAGGATTGAATGAAATGATTACAGGTTTCTTTGGGGATGGAAACAATGATGACAACAATGATCATATGGATTATAGTAATAATGATAGCATAGTTAATTACCACCAATGTAATGTTGATGATAACAACCTAAAAGACTCTTTCAAGCAAGAAACAAAGACACCCATGTTCAAATCGGGTGCAAGTAGAACCTCAAAACTGGCATGCACATTAATATTATTAGAAATCAAGTCACTATTTCGTTGGTCAGACAAAGGATTCACCACCCTACTAAAGTGAGTTGAAATCTATTCCTTACAATGGATTGTCAATTGGTTTACATAATTCTTTTATGAATAGTCCTAATATAGATTTACATATCAAACATGTTCATCATAAGTCAAACATTGAATTGATCTAATATTTAGAAATATTACACGGCATTAAAAACCAAAATATTTCCTCAAGAGAATGTGTTTCAATCAACTTGCAGAGAGGCGCATCAATTTTTGGTTGAGTTCGGGATTGAATATAATAAAATTCATTCATGTAAAAATGATTTAATTTTATACATAGATGAATATCAAGACAAGGTAGAATGCTATGTATTAAAATATAGGAGATATCATACAAAAGTACAAGGTCCTATAATTCCAAATAAGGTTTTACGTCACATGCCAATTAAACCTAGACTTCAATGAATGTTTCCTTGCAATTCACTTTCATAATTGATCGACTAGCATGCAAAGAATAGGAGTAAATATGGATTCATGTGAATTATGGCTAACTCCAAAGCATTGAAACACATAGAGGAAAAATGGCCAAGAAAATTCAAATATGAACCTCGTAGTATTAGGTTTAGTATTGCAATTGATGGAGTGTGCCCATTCTCTTTCATGAGCTCAAATTATAGTGTTTGGTCAGTTGGATTGATAGTATACAATATTTTCCCATGGATGAGTGTTATAAAGGAGCACCTTATGCTGACTCTCATTGTTCCAGGAAAAAATCAAGTTAAAAACATGGATGTTTATCTTGTACCTTTTATTGATGAGATGCAACTACTATGGAAAGGAATAAGAATGTATGACATATCACATCGTCCATCAAATAGGTCCTTCATTTTGTATGGTGTTCTATGTTGGACTATTCATGATTTCCCAGTACTTGGTGTTTGTTCTGGTAAGATAAAAGTTTTTACGTATTTACACTAATAACTTATTTTCATCCCAACTTTCATACTTAGTTTCATAATATTATTTTGATGTTATTAACCTTACTTATTGAATTTCAGGGATTCAAACAAAGGGGGTATTTGTATGTCCAATATGTGCAGAATAATTTCAAGGGAAGTATTCTAAATATCTACATAAATTTATTTATGAAAACAACAAGGTTTTTCTACCACCAGATCATAGGTTTAGAAACCGCCATAAGAATCAATTTGATGGAAAAGTTGAAAATAAAGGCCCTCCCATTATTATGGGTCCAATCAATTGTCTTAAGAAGTATGAAGATGCTGAATTGAAATCTTGGTAAGATTTTTTTGATGGGGGTGATTCTATTGAAGAACTGAAACAAGTTGTAATTAAGATGCCAAAAGAGATGAAAAGGAAATCCATATTTTATGAGCTCCCTTACTAGAAGGATCTATTAATATCTCACATATTAGATCCTATGCACATCTTCAAAAATGTCCCAGATTCAATATTTCGACATATATTAGGCAAAGAGAAGGACACCTAGTCTTCGAGGAGAGATATTTCTTTGTCACGTACCAAATTTGATAAAAAAACATTTGTGGCCAAACAGGGAAAATGAAACATATCCAAAAGCTCCATGGATTTTGAAAAAGAAAGAGCTAAACCAACTGAAAAATTTCATATGTTCAATAAGGACACCTACTAGCTATGGGTCATCATTGGCTAAATATTTTATAGTTGATGGACATATCACAGGATTTAAACACATGATTTTCATCATTTCATGAAGGTATTATATATCATCATTTAACTTTTATTGGTAAAATTGATTAGGTACTAAATATATTATGATATTCTATTGTGTGAAAAAAATAACTAATGACCTTCATAAATGCGTTTGACATCATATCATACCATTGGGAATTAGGGGGGATTCATGTCTTACCGTTGACTTGAGGAATGCCATAAGTCAATTGTCAACATTTGCAAGGTATGTGGTAAGGAATGCTCATGTGTGAGAGACATAGAGATATTGTATTTCATTTTTATTTTTTCCTAAAGGTTCATATTAATTTACTATTCTTGTATTAGGTGGGTGACATCCAAGGAGATCCACGAATGTGAAGTGCCAAAATGGAAGAAGGAAATTGAAAAAAATGTATGTGTATTTGAGAAGGAGCTCTATAAAATTGAAAAAATTGTATGTGTATTTGACATTGAATTGGCGGGTGTCATATCAATGAGGTGGATGTTTATCTTTGAGAGGTATATGAAAACTATAAAAAAATATGTCCCACAAAAGGCACATCCAGACAGTTGCATGGATGAAGGGTATGTATTGAATGGAGAATTTTCTTCCTATGTGAATTCCTTGGTAAGGATTTCAAGGATGGACCACGCTTATGGGATGAAGATCAAGCATCAAATATTATTGATGGAGAAAAAACACAATCTAATGGTGTTCAAGTAGAAATTAATAAGTAAAATCATTATAATTCTAGTTTTTTTTATTGCAATCATTAATTTACTCTATAATTTATTTGTCAAATTAACAAAATGGCCCTTGAATTTTGAAATAAACATGTTGACATGTAATAGGTGTAGACGAAAGTGCTATACTCGACAAGTTCATTCTGTACCACATGGAATTTATGAAAAAATGGATTGATTTGTATCATAAAAAGAGAGAAGAAGTGTTAGAAGCAAGGAGACAATTTAAGATATCGAACCCAAGGAAACCCCATTTCCTACTGATCTGCAAGGGGAATGGGGTAAATATTTCACACTATAATGGGTTACTGAACAAATTGAAAATCAAATAGAAGATGCAGGTATAGATTCAAACATAATACAAGATGAAATCAACATGTCTAGAGGATATGAAAGAAAGGTAAAGTTGGAATTTTACAAAATGTTGTTTCCTTACAATTTTGACACTATTAACTATTTTAATATTTGTCATTATATTTGTTTTAACATAAATAAATGGTCTTTCACAGGAAATGAAATATCCAACAATGTGGGCATATGCTCGACATTATCGTGTAGAACAAGTATATGTAAAGAGAAAATCCTTCAATTGTGGCATCATGGTTGACTTCAAGAAATATAGTCGATCAAATTCAAAAGATAAGAATATTATTGAAGGAAATCTACAATATGTTGGGAAAATACAAGAAATTATTGAGTTGGATTACCGCTCTTTTAAATGTTGTATTTTTAAGTTTAGATGGTATGAATCATTTGAGAGGAAACAAAGACATGATACCCATAGTGTATTGTTTTCTATAAATTCCTCAAGGTTCCTACCAGAGGATAAGGATCCTTATGTTCTACCAATTCATTGTGAGAACGTATTTCTTTAACTCAAACAAGAAGCGATAGTTTCTATAGCGGGAAAACCCCCCTATGGAATACACTAGGGTTTAACATGTAGGTGGATATAACCATATAAAAGTCTCCTACTTTTATAACTACCCTGAATATATCCCACATTCATGCATGAAATACAAAGTGAAAAGATCTGGTAACTTTACTTTTTACTCCGCGTCCGGTGTCCATCCTTTTGCGCTTGATTGCTTCGCTGACTACAAGCCTCCTCCCAAGGTTGGCCTGCATTCACAAACAGATAAACAGGGAACTACAAACATGCATCTCATATACGAATCATGGGTTATATGTTAGCATAACATATAAACCAACTACAAAGATTTGACACATCATATTTCGGGACAAAAAAAGTATTCCTTTTATTGATATCACAATGTTTACTTACAATGAGATCGACGAATGCTCCTTGAACCTGGTTCGGGATCCTCTTCACCAAGCTCCAATTACGCTTCCACGTATCTTTATCCTCTCACACTTCTTCTAGGGAAATGGCATAGGCTTACAATGGAGGAAAAATGCAAGAATGGGAAATTCTGATGCAAATCTCACAAGGTGGCTGCAATTATTTGGGGCAAGGAGGGGATGTGAAATGGGAAGAGTTTCACTGTTCTTATGCTTGGCTTAGTAATGAGACCCCAACACCTCCTTTTACATGAAAAAATGATGGTTATTCAGTTGGGTGATGGGATATAGGTAGTGGAACAGTTGGGAAACTTCCCAATATCCCGTAATCGCAATGAATTCCTTGCAACTTTTTAATTTTTGAAACTAGTGTGGGTACACGTGGGTTGTAATGGTGCCACTAGAATACGTATGCGAGTTGTAGTGGTGAAGAAAGCATGTGTACGTGGGAAGTAGTGGTGCAGGGCGTGTACATCTTTAAAAATAGGGTTTTTAAGAAGATTTTCTTAGTGATGTCTTGGAAAAAATAACAAGTAAGAGGGCATGATGCCAGGTATGCATGTATGGTGAAATTTAGGGTTATAAAATTAGTGATCAATAATCTATTAATAAATTGTTTATTAGGAATATATTCATGTGTTTATTAGTCAATAAAATTGTTATAACATACGTCTAATATATGTATGTACTCATTCATGTGCAGGTATTTTTCTATGAAGATATTATGGACCCAAAATGGATGTTTGTCATACATTATGATCCAAGATTAAGGCATGTATTTGACGATGCATTAGTGGATACTGAGCAAAACAATGATGGCCAACAAAATGAGAGAGATGGATTAGAGAACATCGAATAAATTGACATCCATGATGATGTTGAAGATGGTTATGTTTAGGCACAAGAATACAACAATTCAGAGTTAGATGATGTTATGGAAGACAACAATATGGATGATATAGAAAATGATGATCCAAATACATCATGTAACAATATGGATGGTCTACAGTCAAATTTAAATGATGATTAAGATGATGCAGGTCAAGGAGAGGATGATGATAATATTAAATACTTGAAAGATCATATGAACATTGAAAATGACACACTAGATGACATTGTTGCAGACAATGATGTTAATCACCAAGACTTCTAAATTTTTAGAATTATTTGGAATCCATGTTTAAAAAATGATGTTTCTTATGGCCTAAACTTTGAAATGGTTCAGCATTGTTTGTGTCAATACAAATCACCTATTGAAATATCCTTAAAGTGTTCACCATTTTTACATCTAAATGTGTAAAATAAGTTGCTTTTGTCATTTCTTTTATTTTCTGAAATTTAGAAAAAAATTAGGCATTAAAGATAATTTTTTAACTAAAATTATAGGAAGTTGTAACTTTTGGAAATAGCTTCGTGGTTTATATATTTGCAGGATATTTGGGCGAATTATGAGACATGTGGCATGATCCTTTATGTCCATGGATGGAAAAATACCTATTCGCTTCCAGAAAGAGGCTCCACATGTGTGAATTCAACGCTCATCAAACTTAGCCACTTATGTAGGAAAATTTAATAAATTAAAGCTCAATTTTAGTTTCCTAATATTTCATATAAAAACATGAATATTCAATCTCAATTATTTCACTGAGTCTTAAACCCTCCCATACTTGCTAGCAGGAAAAACCCCCATTTAACTACACTAGGGTTCAAAATGTAGGCAGATCGATTAACCGTCTAAAATCTAATTAATTCTCTATACTACCCCCAAACATACCAAAACTAATATAAAGAAAGCAAAGAAAAAGGATATCAGGTAACTATACCTCTAATCATATGTCTGGTGATGACCTCCTTGTGCTTGGAAGTTCCATTGACTGCACACCTCCTCCCAGGGATGACCTACATCCAAATATTGACAAACAAAGAACTACAAGCATGTTATTCCATATATAAGTTAGAGTTAGATGTTATAATGTCAAGCATAAATAAATAAAAGTATTCAAGACACCATCATTTGGGACAGGAAAATGTAATTCTTTTATTAATAACACAAAGATTATACCTTTACAATCTAATTCGACCATTGTTCCGCGAACCTGGTCTGGGCTCCTCTTCACCAAGCTCCAAGTGCACCTTGTATGAAATTCTTCTCTCAACCTTATGATATCTTCTAAGGAAGTGAATGGGTTAAATGGAGGAATAAGGGGCTAATGAGGGAATGCTGAGGCAATTTCTCACAAAAGGAAACAATATCTTGGGCAAGGAAGGGAAGTGAAATTGGGAAGAGTTTCATTATTCTTATGCTTAGATGTGAAATGAGACCCCAAAAACTCCTTTTATATGAAAAAAGGATGGTTATTTGGTTGGGTGACGGGCTATAGAAGGTGGGGATTAGTTGGGAAACTACCAATAGCCCATCAATTTCAATGAATTCCTTACAACTTTTGCAAGTATACGCGGGTTGTAATGGTGCAACATGCGTATGTACGTGAGTTGTAGTGGTGCAGTAAGAATATGTATGCGGTAAGTAATGGTGCAGGGCACACGCATATTCTAAAAAATGTTTTTTTAAGAAGAGCTACTCAATAGTGCTTTGGAAAAAAGTAAAAGTAAGAGGGCCAAGGCCATGTATGCATGTGTAGAGAAATTTAGGGTTATAACAGATGCACCCTAATGTGTGAGGTTAGAAGAGAAATTTATGGCCGAAATACATTACAATATATTCACCAATGTACTAAATCGAGTGAGTCTAGGACCAGAGTTCAAGAGGTGCCATTTCCAAACTAACAATTGTCTCTTTGAGGCGGGCATACCCATGCTCGAGATGAAATAAATCATGGTTGCAAATCAAATACACTGCAGATACATTTCATATAACTATATAAAGTGTAGCCGCAATAAATACACAACAAATCTACATCTCAAAATCAAATATATACAAATATAGTATCCATCTTCAAGAAGCTAGTGATGCCTGATGGCTGGAGATGAGGTCTTCATAGCTCAAGCAACAACTTCACGATCTTCAAAAATCAGGTAGGAGTATAATGGGAGTGCATAACTCAATACCTTGAGGTCTTTGAAAGCTCGTCGAGAAAATACATGATTATATCGATGATTATGCAGAGAACTTTGTCGATTTTTAATCAAGACTTGACTGGACTCTCGGGATGGTCGACTCATGAGGTCAAGAAACAAACTGCAGAAAGGCCGACTCAGGTTGGGTGAAACTTCCCTAGGAAAAAATCACGAAAGATGATCAGACTCAGGCAGCATGACATTGACATAAGTTCACGATGCAAGAAGCAACGCAAACTCTCCATGTGTTTGGAAGAGGAACCAAATGGAGGAGGACACAACTCTATGTAGTGAGAAAAGATTCCTAAGGTCATACTAGATCCCAATTCTTGATGAACAAATGGAAGGATGTGGTTTGTCCAAGGAAGAGTCTTTGTGCTGCCAAAAAAAGAATACATATTTCCCATCCCCGCTTTTTGGGATATTTGATTTTTTTTTGTCTTTTTCAATTTTTTAAAGAGCTTGAAAAAGAATAAAAGAATGCTATGTTACAAAGGAGGAACGAGTTTTGTAAGCAATCATACTAGTTCCAGGCACAAGGAACACTCTAATGCTCAGAAAAAGGAGACATGTGCAGGAAAAGGACACTCAGGGAAAATTCCTCCATGGGTCAAGGTGTCAAGTCGCAGAGGCAAAGTGATACAAGGCTTGCGTATAAGGCATGCTTCAAAGGTTCAGTTGAGAGAAAAATGGAGCTAAAATTAGGCCAAAGACGCAGATATGAAAATGTGATTAAGAAAGACACAATGAAAACTCCCTTCAATGTCATTTTAACGATCCCAGAGAAGGTAAGTTTGGTATTTTTTTCACATTTAGAGAGTCTGAAAAAATGTAAAAGACGACTCCAGGGAGTACCTTTTTAGGATATAGTCTAGTCGGCTCGAAAAATGGTTAAACTTGCACCGAAAATATGTCTATTCAAAACCATTTTAATGAGTGTGACAAAGACAAGATCACTTTACAAAATTTTCAATTTTAAGGAGTCTGAAAAGAGCTTAACTATGGACTCACAACCTTTTTTTGAGTTTAGTCTCCTTAGCCCGAAAAAGTATAAAAGTTACTGAGGAGAACTCTCCCAGTGAGACAGATCTCCCAAGGTGTACCTTTTTCCGTTATAATCTACAGGTTGGAAAAAGGGGTAAACTCATGCCAGTAGATGTTCTTCTGGAACAATTTAACGAGTGTGAGGGAACAAGGTCACTTGGCAATATTTTCAATTTTAGGGAGTTTGAAAAGAGCTTAAATATGGACTCTGTGGGGGTTCCTTTTTTGTAAGTAATCTCCAAGGCCCAAAAAAGGTGATAAACCAAAACCAAGGAGAATGTTCCTTTTTAAAAAATTTAGTCCCCAGGCCTAAAAAAGGGTTAAAATTACACCTAAGAATACTCTTATAGAGAACCAAAGTTCCTAGACAGTATCTTTATTCATGAAATTGACCATCCAGACTGAAAAAGGGGTAAACTACCACCAAACAGATGTGCCTTCAAATTTGAGTTTGGCGAGTGTGAATGGAAACAAGATCGCTCGACAATATTTTCATGTTTAGAGAGTTGGAAAAGGGATTAAAGAAGACTTCAAGGGGCTACTTTTTTCAGTTAATCTAGAAAATATTGAAAACCATAAATACAGTCTCGTCAGATGTTGCTTTCAGATTCTAAAGTGATATTGAAAGACAACAAAGCGTTCTCATTTGGGAGTCCTGAGGGTGAGGCCAAGAATGATGGTGCATCATACGAATGAGGCTCAATCTCATCATCGTGAAATAACTAACAAGGACTCCCGAGCATATAGTTAGTACATACAACATGGATGCCAAAATGCAACAAGGATCTACCTAGGGCATCCATGTAAAGGTAGGCTCTAACACCTAATTACGAAACTTCTAAAGAAGCAATGAAGGTTCTATGTCGCACTTCAGTGGGATTGTCCTATGGAAAAGTGGAAAAGACAATGAGAGGCAGAAAGTGGAGGTGAAATCCTAACTCATATGCAAGAAGTTAAAAAAAATGACTTTTACCAAAGGATACCAAAAGCGATGCATGCCCAAAAGGTTACCAAACCAAAATAAAAAGTGTACCATAACATCTAATAAGAAACTCGGAATCAGAACCAAATGATTTACAAGATAGTAAAAATGATAAAAGGGGTCAAAAAAGTGGCAAAAAGGGACAAAAAAGTCTATAAATAGAAGTTGACAACTCATTTTCACCATTGCATTTTGAAAATCGACCAAAAGGAGAAAAATCCCCTTTGTTAAAGAAGTTGATTCCGAGAGTTTCAGTGGATGAAACGAACTTCCACTTGGACCAAGTAAGTAGAAATGCATCCCTCTTGTAATTCAATTCTTCTTTCATGCATTTATTTTTGTTTTTGAGGGGGCACACTCTCCTAAAAAGAGAGGCTCTACATGTACGCCGGATGTACAAGGACATCCTGTGTATGTACTCAGGAAGGAAACACTATGCCCATGTACATACACGACTGAGGCAAAAACAACCCATGTACACCCTCAAAATCTTGGAATTTTTTTAAAAAGCAAGAGCTAACTCCCTTTAAATTTCCATGGAACATGTTGTATGTCCACTGGAGGCAGAGGGAACATGAGGATATTGGCATATTGGTCGAAGAGGACCCTGCCATTACCGCATTGAAACAATGTGAGCTATGGAAGTTCTTCTGGTGTCCTTTTATGAGGGCACAACCCAGGCTACGAAACACCCTAGTTGATTATTGGCATCTGGGTGCAAAGGCATTTATGATAGAGGGACAGTCGTTGACTCCAACGATTGAATAAATCTACTTCCTGAATGGATTCCCAAGGTGAGGGGAACCAATCAACCTATGGGCATTTCCCTCTAGTCATTCTAACATTGAGGAATACATTCAGATGTATTGTGAGGTCAGCACTTAGAAGGTAGGTTCTCAGGTGTCGATTCACAAGATCACAAGCTTGACTCTACCAGTGATATTACTATTGATTGGGAAAATTACTGTATCTGTAGCCCTTCACTAGGATTCTCAGGAACACATGCATTGTTCTATTCAGTGTCAGGAGGCACAGATATTTGACTAGAGTACGACCATGCTCACATGCATGAAGAGACAATTGACAGAGTGTCGACAATGCAACAACAAAAAATTTCGGTTTGGCACTATTGAATGCTCATTCATCTTCTTTTATAGTACCCAACCTTAGTCCTAGAGAAACTGTGAGAGGGCATGTGGCCTCCTTCCCAGCAGTATGCAGATGGGCAACATTGCTACCACGACAAGGGGGAGGGAGGACCATAGAGGCCTTTGATGACACATTTTTTGACTGGTGGGAATGAAATATTTCAGTGATAGAGGACTACCCCTACATCATAATTAACTTTTCCAGGGATCCAGAAATTCCCATGCCTCCCAAAGAGGAGCGAGTAGAGATAGGTAACATGTTTTTTAAATTTATTTATTTGTTTAATTATTTTTAATATATATCATTTTTATGTCATGTGTATTAGAGTACTAACTTTCGTGTATCTGTTATGTACATATGTGGGACCAGTGCGCCCGCCATATTTCGTGAGGACTCGGTGATGTCCTCGACCAGAGGTGGTACCAACAACAGTCGGAGGACCAACAGCCACAGGGGAACCTCCAGTTGAAGAGGCCGAGAGAGTTTTGAGACAGGTGGAGTGCAACCTCACTACGCTCACTCGTACAATACCCATGGCCAAGATTGAGGATATCCCACCTTCTATGCAGCCTCATGTAGTGGGGTTTCCATGGACTTCGGTCCAACTCTTCTGGCATTTATCCAACACCGTTGTTCATTATGGTAGGGAAAATAGGCCCCGAGCTTAGATAGGCTAGACTTTACATGTGTTGAGGGCACCATTGTATATGTATTTTTTGAGGGCATAAGCCTAACGATGTATATTGAACCTTATTTTTGAGGCATTCACACCCACCTATGTACTCGTGACACTTTTGATATATATATATATATACATCTTATTCATCTTATGGATCACATTTTTTACAAATGTATGTACATGTGTATGTGTGTGCTTATTTTCTATTTGTGTGAAACATGCCAATCTAATACTTGATTAGCTAGAGTATATGTCATATCATTAAATCTCGTAGGAGCATGGATATATGTAATGTAATCAAAGTAATGTTCTAAGAGACGTACCCTAAGGAAATATTGGTGCAAAGTAGGATCATAAATGCGGTAAACTCCATTTAACTGGGACACAACCAACTGAGTATCTACGTAGAACCGAAGGTGATAAATACCATGCGACAAAGATTCATGAAGCAATTCTATCACTGCATTGTACACAGAGACATTTTTTGTAGTGTCACCTAGACAAATACCTCTAAGATAGAAACTGGCCTCCAAGTGTGAAAATCACCCAAGTTGCAGAAGCAAGCCTCCGAGTGTGTCGGCTAGCACCATCCGTGAACCCAAAGAACACCTCTGATTCACTTGACATCTGCCGTAGTGAAAAAGAAGACATAAATAACTACACGTCCATAAAACAAAAAGACAAATAAAAATGTATATAAGAACTATACATATGTACAAGAAGTCACCCAAGTGACCAACCTAAGAGTAATACTTCTTGAGGTAGAGCCCATTTCTAGGCTCCGCCAAGGAATTTCCTTCAAAGTCAACCAGACGGTAAGCGCCCTTCTTCAAGACCTCTTTCACAATGAATGATCTGAACCACATGGGTTTGACCTTGGCTGCCCCGAGGGGATCCTTGTCTTGATCATATACTAGGACAAGATTACCTTTGGAGAAAATCTGAGGATGAACGGACCGATCGTACTGACACTTGACTCATTGATTATGAGCCTCATTGGTTGAGGCTGCATCACGATGTTGCTCGAGATATAATAGGCATTCCTCAATCGGTGAAGTGTCCGGTAGTAATTCCACTGCCAAATTTAAAGACGAGATCTGGAACTCAATAGGAAAGACTACTTCCATCCTATATACGAGTTGAAAAGGTGAAAAACTAGTAGCAGTATTTACAAATGTTTGGTAGGACCACAAGTCAAGTACAACATCAAATTCCAATTTGACTTGGTAGAATTGATCGTTCGCTAAAGAATAGTCTTGAGGGAATTATTCATAGCTTCAACTCGACCATTCTATTGTGGGTAATAAGGTGACGAATGTTCTTGCCTCAACCCAAGATTTGATTTTAACTCCGACATCATTTTTTTTTGGAAGTGATTTCCATGGTCAGTGATAATCTCCTTTGGGATTCCAAACCTTGCTGCTATCTAGTTAAAAATGAAAAGATTCATTGTTTCTCCATCATTATTAAATGTTGGCATAGCCTCGACCCACTTTGTGAAGTATTCTACCACTACAATGTTGTAACGATGCCCCCTAGATGAAGCCAGGTGACATGTATTAAAGTAAATACCCCACTTGGTGAAAGGACCAACATAAATGACAGGAAATATGGGAGCAGTATGTGCCCACATCTTTCGTGAGAAGATCTGAAACGGGTGGCACTTCATGACCGCCTCAATGCAATCCTTGGTTAACGAGGGCCATAAGTAACCGACACGTAGAATATTTTGGGTTGTTTCCAACCCAGACAAATGGCCACCACATGCTCCAGTGTGGAAATCGTCCATAATGAGCTCTACTTCCTCATGGATAAGACACCGGTGAAGAATGAAATTTACACCTCGACGATACAAAGTGTCATCGAGTATGAGATAGTTTTGTTCCTGATGGAGTATGAGATAGACTAGTATATCTCCATACCAGGGTTCTGAAGATGCGATTAGAAAAAGATATCCTTTGACGGGATATTCTTCGAGCGTGATATCACTAGACACGACCGAAAGTTCTGAAATAAGTTCAGCAAAGACTAATAACATTTTGGATTTTGTATAAATAAAATACAAGTCAAATTACTAGAGGATTACAATCCATCTACTGATCTTTCCACCAATGACCCGTTGTGTCAAAACATATTGGAAAGGGTTCACAATGACAATGACAGTGGTCTTGCGAAGCAAAATGTAATGATAGAACCATTGGAAAACATGCACTGCTTCCAAAGAAAGATTCTCAACATGGGAATAGTTGATTTCCATCCCAACCAGACCTCAACTCAGGTAATAAATAACATGCTCCTCAAGAAGATCATCCTCTTGAACCAAGACCATGTCGATGGCCGAATCTACAACAACCAAGTACAACAAGAAATCTTTGTTATAATCGAGGGGTTGGAGAAGAGGGGCAGACGTAAAGGAATGTTTCAATGATTCAAAAGAGCGTTGAGCAGCTTCGTCCCAACATAATGGGATGCATAAACCCTTTAGTGATCTCGGCGTAATTCACGACAAAACACCGAAGAAAGTTCGCTTTCACCTGTAAGCTCTGAAGTTGGGTTATTGTGCACGGGGGAGGAAATTTAACAATCACCTCAACCTTAAGAGGATCGACCATGATCCATGTTGTTGAAACAATGAAACCTAAGAGATGACCCGACGTCACACAAAAACTGCATTTGTTAGGATTCAAGTGAATCCGATAGTAGCGACATCGTTCAAAGATTAGTTGGAGGTGTGTGAGATGATCATATCTCTTGCAAGAGCATGATGCTAGATAATCAAGACATGCCTCGACTATATGTCTAAGGTCGTGAAAATAAAATGACATGTTCCACTGGAAAGTGGTTGTTATATCCCAAAAAATCATCCATGAATGAAAATACCTCACAGCCTGCGCATTCATCGACAATATGATTGATGAATGGGGTGGGAGAATTATTTTTTGGATAGGCCTTGTTCAAGTCATGGAATTCCATGCACATGTGAATCGTACCATGTTTCTTTTTAACTAGAACGGGGTTTGACAGCCATTCTGTCAACTGTACGGGGTAGATAAAACTGGCCTTAAGCAGTTTCTCTACTTCAGCCTTAATTGATGTCGCTTTATGAGGATTTACCAGAAGAAGATTATGTTGGACCGACGTGACATCAAGATAAGTCATTATTTCATGTTCGGCAATTCCTAGGTCTATGCCTAGCATCTTCTCATAAGACCAGGAAAAAACGTCGCGAAATTCCTTAAATAACTCTGTATAAATTTGAATCTCTTAAGGGGAGTAGTCTGCTTCAATGAAAGCATTCTCCACAATGGAGAGGATTTTGGATATATGTATGGGGATAATTTCAGTGATACTCACCATATTACCCTTAGCATAAACTGTGTTCGTAGACAGAGGATTAATAGGACAAGACCTATCTCAAATGATGGTCAAAAAAAATTCTCCTGCCTCTATTCTCCTTAACTCTGGAAGGAAGTAAGATCTATGATGAATATCATCCCAGGGTCTTTCTGGACTATTCAATGCCTCTAGAATCACCTCGTCAGAGGGAAAGACTAGGTATAAAGGATCTGTAGTGGGAAGAGAACCTTGATCCAAAATAGTCTCGAGGACTGGATCTAACTCCTGTGCGGGAGTCGGATCAAGGTTGGTCAAATCTTGTTGGACAATGTTGTATGCAACTTCAATCGAAGACAAGGGCATGGTCATGCTAGAATGCCTTGTCCCTTCCATTAGATCCGATGGGGAAGGAAGAGTCCATGGATCATGAAAGTAAGTCATTTGAAATGATGACATTTGAAATTTTTTATCCCTAGGCTGGTCGAGTGCAGTCGATATAAGCTTGACATCGCTAGAAGGTGGAAGGTAATCAAAAGTACCCATCAATGATGGACACAAACCAACCCCTAAGTTGACGGTTCTGGGCTGAGGATTATTAATCATCAGGACCATGGATGTCCCCGATGAAGGGTTAGGATGGGAGAAAGGCAATTAATCAATGGTCACAATCCGACCCTCGTGTGGAAACAACAAGAGCCGAAAAACTGTATAAACCACTGCATTCATTGCATAAGTCCAACTCCTCCCTAACAAAAGGTTGTAATCGAGAGGCACATCGACCACTTCAACTTTGACGCACATAGTCTTTCCTCCTAACTGCATGGGGAAATAAGGAATGATTCCATGTGGTCTGAATGACCAACTGTTGAACATTGTAGGCAACGTAGGTGATGGAGACAAATCGGGCTAGCCAATGGCCTTCCAACACGCCAACGACATCACGCAAGTCGAGGCACCCTCATCAACCACAGTACGAAATATATTCTGAGTAAAATATTCCGTGGTGTAAGCCACTACTATCTGAAACACAACGTGGTAAGGAAGACAAGGTTTCAATTCACTTGGATCAAGAACAATCACTCCTAGGTTACAGGTCTCTGTTGATCCTACGACAGATAATGGAGCTCTTCTCTATGAAGGGAAACTCTGGAGGACTTCCAAAGCAGACATCGTGCAAGGGTTTTGTGCCAAATCTTCCACAACGGAGTAGTTCTGGGCAGTCCTCACGTTCAGATTATGAGAAGATTTCTTGAATGCACCTTTCAAGATGCGGGTCATTGTTTTTCCCGCCATCTTCTCAATTTGGAGAGGAACCGACGGGTTTGTGGATTCTTTTCCCTTTTTAGAAGATTCCAAAATTTCATAATCTTGGGCCCTAGTCACTATATGAGTGTTGAATTTCAACATGTAGACATTTGCGGCTGGGTTATTACTAGTAGACACAGGGGGTCCTTGATTGCCCCTTTCCGCACTAGAGGATTCTGAAGCTTGAGCCATGTTTTTCCCATTTGCAAATGGGTTCATCAACACACCAGGTTGTTGTTGTGCCAATATCTTCTGAGCTTCCATAATTCAAGGGCACAGATGAGTTGGGTGGTCCTCCATGCAAAGTTTACATAGATACTTTGACTTCCTCTTCTCCATTTTTCCCCCACCAACATTGTTAGTAGCCTTTTTGTCCCATTTACCCTTCTTGTTCCATTGTTTCTTCTTTCCTTCAGGCTGTTGGCTGGCCTTTGGTTTCGTTGACTACACACTGTGTACGTCTAGCATTTGGGTAGGGGGAACAGCCCAACGAGAGGTCTGGATGGTCACAGTTTGTTGTATCGACAATTGTTTCAATTGATTTGACAATATATCAGTGGAATTTTCTTATGCTGAGCTCACAATACCATCGACATGGGCACCAAAAATTTTCTTGACATTGTCGAGGATGGACCGTGGCACATCTAGAAAATTATCATAGAGCATGTCAGACTGAGAGTACATCAGTTCAAGATGTTGCACTCTCATTATCACCTCCTCCTATGAAAACACTCCAGAAGTTGCTACGTCCTTGGAGGCACAAGGAAATAATACTTCAGGAACCACTCCAGCAAGAAAGTCGGTGGGACCTAGACCTTAATCAAGCTCTTTCGACACTGCCATTCTCAGATGTGATCGGAGATATGGTCGGCCTTAGTTTTATCAAAGTTAACCAACAATTTAGTGTCGACATTGTATCTCATGGGTAACTGGAAATGGTTCAAAAAAACCATTTCCAAGTCGTTAAAGTAAGAATATTTCGAGAGATTGAGATCAATATACCATTTTGAGGCACCCTCGATAAGAGTGCATTGAAAAAGGTGCACATGGATGGAGTCGTCTCACAGTGAGTTTGACGAGCACCATAAGTGAAAGGTTGTCATGTGATCACCTGGGTCTTCTCCAGGCTTGCCATCAAATTTTGGAATATCCGAGGGCAACTTAGTCGGCATGGGGGGCCAACGTTGATCATGAAAAATTAGATGTTGAGTAACCTCGACAAGTCTAGAAGATGAAACGTCGCCAGAAATGGTAGTTTACATTGATTACTATGTATAGCAAAAAGGGGTCATGGACTTTGACTGGCACGAGGTTGCTAGGAAAATTTGGAGTGTTGGCCAAGGTTCTGGTAGAAACTGTGACCTTGACCAGCATACGAAAACTGTGTTTGTTGGGATATCATCAGTTGATTCCCGTAATTGGACGACATGGCTTGGGAGGGGATTTCTCCCTGCTTTGTGTTCCGGGTATTTTGGAAGGGGATTCGCCCAACCAATCCGATGGGCATAGGTATTGAACCTTGCCTGGGGTTCCATTGAGCATGGAAGGGGTTTTCCCCAACCAACATCCCTTGTGAGGGAATTGTTCCCTACCAAGGATTCCAAAGCCCCTCAGAGGAGAAAACTTTTTTACTCACTCCCTGTGTAGGAATAGTACCCTACATGGGGTCATGTTGCCAAAAACTAGGGTTTCCCCCAGCCAATACGACAACCGAATAAAAAGCATTTTTTTCAAATGCGTCGAACAAAGAGAACAACATACATCCCACTAGTCTAGTGTAAGACGAAGGTCCTAAAATGCCTACTCCAAACAAGATTTAATTAGCATTCGACCCTATGGGTTGCTGGAAAGCACCACCGAGCGAGGGGAATAAAGGAGGCATATGATCCCCACCATAAGGGATAGCATTAAAGGGGACTAAAGTGCCCCTGGTAGACCCTTACACGGGGGTGTTTGAGCTCCCTTTCCCCAGACCCATGGTCTATAAGGTGGAGTAGGTAAGGAATGAGTTCGAATTGGAGCCGATCATTCCATGTGAGAATGGAGGGCATGCCACACTATGTGTAAATGAAGCAGTGGTCGTCGTCGATGATGGTATCGGACCAATTCCTGAGGTAGATGGAGTTGATACCACTGTGGTCTGGACTGGCGAAGGTGGGTTAGGAGGAAAAATACCCCTTGTGGTAGTAGCTGAAATAGAGTATGAGGAATCCCGGATGAAGTAGCAACATTTTCTTCCATTGCTGCTTGTAAGACTAATTGGCACTCAGAAGGTGTCACCTCAAGAGGGACAACTTTTACTAATATTGGTGCCGACAAGTCAGTAATCTGAGGGTTGGCTTGCCTGAGAGCTTCCACCCCAAAGTCAGAAACAATAGGTTCCTCTAGAGTCGAATAGTCTCCTCGCAAAGTAGGCTCGAGCACAGTTTCTTATGGTCCGATCGCTTCGAATGACCCTTGTTGGTCAAGTCTTCGCCGTAACGGTGGAGGAGGTGGCTCCAATGCAACCAACGGCAAGCCCTAAAGCCTTCACGACCGATGGAGCTCTTGATCTTCCACTTTGTGAAAAGATCAATTGACATAGTAAGGCTTAACTAGAATTTAAACACCAAGCACACCCTAGAAAAATTCTTATAAGACAAATCAAGCAATCAACTATCTAGTAGGAAGAACAATTATGCCAGTCAACACTAGAGCAACTAACCGGTGCAAGTGTAACTCGAACACAGAAGCACCCTTTGGGTATAATCTGTGAAGCATGACCCAACATCTTCCCTAGGTACCGTGGTATACCCCCACAATCACCCATGTAAGTCCCTAGAATATGGGAATCTAAGTTTCCAGCTCGCAGTCAGTCATGAGGCGGGTATAGTTGATAGTCAGGTGGATCGCAATGAGCACGATAACAAGTCTGAAACCTATCGAGGGTATCGAAAGCAAGTGGTCTGGAAGACAAAAGAGGATCTCAAATGTATTTGAGGTCCATGAAGATCCTTAGGCAAATGCAGTCGGTATTACTCCCACGAAATATCCTCAATATGCGTTCCCCACTACGTTTAGTCCAGCTTTGGAGGGGTTATCTTTGCTGCCTTTCCTCACGCGAGCTTGTGTTTAGCCCCTATGTTAGAGGGGGGTCCCGGATAAATTTTACGACACTAGACTTAAACACTCCCTAACTCAGAATCCAATTTTTTTTTAATGATCTTGAAGAGTTTCCTCTCCAACCTAATTCAAGGCCCTAACCCTAAACTAGTTGGTTGACCCTACAAACATAAAAAATCTAGTTTTATTTAGATTATGAGTAATTTTTAATGGCTTGATTTACTCATGGGATATGGTGGTGAAAATAGTGATGTTATAAGAGATGAAAAAGAGGAGAAAAATATGAAACTTGAAAGAAAAATTACTTCTAACCAAAAGCAAAGTTTTACAACTAACTCTTTGTAACAAAATTTTCTTTAACTAACTTTGTCAAGATCTTGTAAAGAAAACCTAAAACGTAATTTATCTTGACTACAAGCTACGTATGTTTCAAGAAATCAATAAACAACTTAAATAATAGAATCTTTTTCCTTTTTAGCAAATAACCAACTCTAACTACTTTACCAAACTGAAAATAAAATAATTTTTCTTTGAAATTTTCTTACAGAGAAAAAACTGAAACAAATCTTTTTATTTTTTCAAAGAAAGTAAAAGGGGTAAAAATAAGACTAAAACAAGATTGAAACAAATCTTTATCCCACTACGGATCGCAGGGAATCACTCAAGAAACCAAGAAGGTAGATCTACAATTCAAAAGCTTGCTTAAAAACCTTTTAAAAGTAAACACAAGAAAATCAAGAAGGCAAGTAAAATGAACTCTAAACCCAAGCCATGGTTGTAAATAGAGACTCTGGACTGATCCAAGAAAAACCTGAGAAGTGTAAACTTCAATCAGGAAAGAGGAAAACTCCCTCTTTTTTTCAAAAATTTTCTTGAAACAGAGACACGGGTTGTTGCATCAGCAGCCTACGTATGTACGTGGGTTTTTTACTAAGAAGAGCATGTATGTATGTCGGATGACTCAAGACATAGTGCATGCACCTTTGTATCTTTCCAAAAAATAAAAGATCATACAGTATTACATGGAAGGGACAACTAGTATAGCACCTGAAGGTGACCATAATCCCTTGAGAGACTCAGAAAACTCGACAGAAACTTGAAAGGAAAATAAACCAATCAAACAACCCAAAATCCCCTAAACAACCCTAGAGGCTTCCCCAGTATGGTTGCCAGTTCTGTTAGCAGGAAAAACCCCCCTTTAACTACAACAGGGTTCAAAATGTAGGCAGATCGATTAACCGTCTAAAAGATAATTAATTCTATATACTACCCCAAACATACCAAAACTAATATAAAGAAAGCAAAGAAAAATGAGATCGGGTAACTATACCTCTAATCCCACATCTGGTGATGACCTCCTTGTTCCTGGAAATTCCACTGACTGCACGCCTCCTCCTAGGGATGACATGCATCCAAAGATTGACAAACATATAACTACAAGCATGCTATTCCAAATATAAGTTAGGGTTAGATTTTAGAATGTCAAGCATAAATCAATAAAAATATTTAAGACACTATCATTTGGGATAGGAAAATGTAATTCTTTTATTAATAACACAAAGATTATACCTTTACAATCTAAGTCAGCCACCATTCCGCGAACCTGGTCTGGGCTCCTCTTCACCAAGCTCCAAGTGCACCTTGTATGAACTTCTTCTATAAACCTCATGATCTTTTCTAAGGAAGTGAATGGGTTAAATTGAGGAAGAAGGGGATAATGAGGGAATGCTGAGTTAAATGGAGGAAGAAGGGGCTAATGAGGGAATGCTGAGTTAAATGGAGGAAGAAGGGGCTAATGAGGGAATGTTGAGGCAATTTCTCACAAAAGGCAATAATATCTTGGGCAAGGAGGGGAAGTGAAATCGAGCAAAGTTTCACTGTTCTTATGATTAGATGTGAAATGAGACCCCAACACATCTTTTTAAATGACAAATGGATGGTTATTCGGTTGGGTAAAGGACTATATAAGGTGGATTAGTTGGGAAACTACTAATAGCCCGTCAATTTCAATGAATTCCTTGAAACTTTTTATTTTTTGCAACTTTTGCAAGTATACGTGGGTTGTAATGGTGCAACATGCATATGTATGCGAGTTGTAGTGGTGCAAAAAGCGTATGTACGCAGGAAGTAATGGTGCAGGGCACATGATTTGGATTATTTTCGGCACGAAATGAGAGAGGAGATATAACACAGAAATATTCAGAGATATTGCAAGAGAGACAACAATATAACAGAGATATAGCTGAAATATAACAAGAGTCACAGATATACAGTAACACACGATTTCTATTAATGAAATAAATGTACAGAGACTGTAAAAGTACAGAGTGAAAGACTCGCTAGAATGGTGGTAGCTTATCTCTGAGAAGAGATGTGACGGCTACTTGAATTCGCAAGAAGATCATTACAATCAGGCTCTAAAGGCCTTTTTTACAATAAGGAGGAATGCCAAAATCCCTAGACATCCAAAAACCTAACCCTAGGAGATGAAGTGCCAAAGTCATGTGGGCCCTGTTTGGGTAAGCTGGTGCATCAACTTCCCGAGGTCGTAACTTTTGCATACGATCTCCGTTTTAGGTGTATGATAGCTTGTTGGAAAGATCTATCCGAGAACTACAACTTTTGGGTGAGAAACATGATCTACGATCCATGTTGCTACCCTTTTTCTCAAAAACATCGTTTAGGGCCTCAAAATGGCCCCGAAAGTTAAAAACTGCTAAAAATAGTAAATTACCAAAATTGCTAGAAACATGTTTTGGGCCAGTTGGAGAAGGTGGGTGGCCACCGATATCCACCTGGATCAATCCTCCCTCATTAGGAAGCAATGGTCTCCATTGCGTTGAGTTCCTAGGGGAGAGGGGAAAGCGATTGTTGAATCTGAATCTTGGTGATTTGCTTGCCTTGCTAGAGAAGTGGCGTTGCTTAGCTTGTTGAAGGCTATCACGAACCTTTGGCTGGGAGGTTTGGACCTT
>SNQJ01S0138987.1:13445-35206 GCA_010110895.2 Picea sitchensis | reverse complement strand
CATCTACATCTATTTGACCTTCAAATATGGGAATATCAAAATTAACCTGTACCTTGAAAGGCGAGGCGCCTCCAAACTGGTCGCTTGATGAATATGCGCCTGATGCTATCAGCAGGCGTTGAAGGATGTGAGAAAAATTCTCCATCATTCCGTCCCTCTGTCGCGTGAGAGCTTGCTCAAGCAACAGACTGATATGATCGTCTGCTCCGTCGTTTTTCTTTTCTTCCACCATTGAGGGTTTCTTGGGTGTGCGAGAGAGATTGTCCTCAAGAGAGACAAGCTTGAGACCCAACTTTCTATACTCGGACCTCATCGGGGACATGCACTGAAAAATGATCAAGAGCAGCTTGCTTTGATAGCACTGATCCAGATTATTTTCGGCACAAAATGAGAGCGGAGATATAACACAAAAATATTCAGAGATATTGCAAGAGAGACAACAATATAACAGAGATATAGCATAAATATAACAAGAGTCACAGATATACAGTAATACACGATTTCTGTTAATGAAATAAATGTATAGAGACTGTAAAAGTACAGAGTGAAAGACTCGCTAGAATGGTGGTAGCTTATCTCTGAGAAGAGATGTGACGGCTACTCGCATTAGCAAGAAGATCATTACAATCAGGCTCTAAAGGCCTTTTTTACAATAAGGAGGAATGCTAAAAACCCTAGACATCCAAAATCCTAACCCTAGGAGATGAAGCGCCAAAGTCATGTGGGCCCTGTTTAGGTAAGTTGGTGCATCAACTTCCTGGGGTCGTAACTTTTGCATACGATCTTCGTTTTAGGCGTATGATAGCTCGTTGGGAAGATCTATCCGAGAAATACAACTTTTGGGTGAGAAACATAGAGTAGGATAATATAGCATTAACAGAGCTATTATATGACAATTTTACAGAGTAGGATCATATAGCATTAACAGAGCTATTATATGACAATCTTTACACTTGAGATTAGTGTTTTTCGTTCACAAGTTCCCGAAGGCGAGTGAAGAGGATACACACTTCTCGACACTACTAAGACTCAGACTAGAATCTCTCTCAATTTCTGAATATCTAAATGAGAGGTGAAGAGTCTTATTTATACAAATTTTAGTAGGTTACCGGTAGACATAAACTGGCAATTGCCTGTAACCAAATATTCCTTCAAGTGGATGGGGCAACTGTGGACTACAACTGTTATCTCATCCCTTAGAGGCTCGGCCATATGGGGACCCATACCAACTTTTACGGAAAGAAAAATCTTAAAGTAAATATTCTCAAATCTAATGATACAAATATATTTGATCACATGATTACACTGTGGAGTTCTACAGGAACCCATGGAACTGACGGGACACCACTGTCATCCCGTTAGACATGAAAAGAATCAATACATCATTATTACAAAATAGTGAGCACTTGGCCCATCATGCTTCCATATGATTAACTATGTTGTACTCAGCAATAGAATCAAATGATCCATCACGGCCATAGTCAAAATGACTGCTGGGTGGAGAGCTATGTTCATTTGAAAATGGTGGTAATCTACTGAAGCATTTATAAAATGGAGATCCTTGCATGGATGGAATTAAATCATCTTCATGTACACATAAGTCACTGAAATATTCATTGGTAACCTTATATGCTTGAGGATGGGGTGGCTCAAACTTTTCAAAGTGAAACTCACTTCCATTGAATGATAAGTTAAAAACAAACCATCCTTCGTAATGAGCAACTTCTTCTATTTCTGCTATGAACCATTGTATAAAAGCATCCTCACTTTTTCCAAAGAAAGTAACATCCCTTGGACAGTAAGTCCAATATATAATATACAACCAACCAGACCACCAGATAGGTGTATCATTAAATGTTGAACATTCAAAGATTATCCAGCATGATCCATCATATTTAACCTGCAGCATTATTTTGCATTAATCTTCATAAGTAATACAAGGAGTATATAATAGAATATATATTTGTCCCTACATTGGTCCTCCAGTGACTGATCCTCTTGCCATAGTGTGGTTATCTCTGAAATAACCCATATAAGGAATACTATTGTTATATTTTTGTATCCAGTTATTTAGGATATTTATACAGGCTGGAATACTTCTTATATAACAACTCAAACAGTTAAAACAATAACAATATTCACAATATGTACACACTAGGATCCATTTGAATCCCGGTGGAAGAGCATCCCTTATGCTCAAGGAGGATGAAGCCATTTAATGGTTCTGTCTTTTTCTTGGTGTGGAGAGGCTTCTCTGGTAAGAAGATCATCAACACAATTATCTTTACCAGGTTTGTAATGGATTTCAAAATCAAATCCGTCAAGCCATAAGCTCCATCACAATATTCTGTTGTTTCCCTGTTCAGACAGACGTTGATTAGACAACATTCCCTTCATATTCTTTAGATATGTTCTTACAATAAAATGTACAGGTTTTAGAAACAATCTGAATTTCTTAATGCCATTTTTGACAGCAATAATTTCTTTATGTGAAGAGGGGTATCTTGACTCAGTCTCACTAAAACATCTAGAAGTGTATATGCAAACTTCTTCCAATTTTGGACCATTTTTCTGCAACAATATTGTTTCCCAAGTATCATTTGAGGCATCAATCTCTAATACAAGTTGGAAAGCCATATCTAGAAGATATAGCTTTGGGAGATTCTGGATCTTTTGTTTTATTATCTGAACAACTTGAGTCATTTTATAATTCCATGGTAATACTTTACTCAACCTTTTTTGGAGTATTCTGACATCCTTTGCTTTATTTTCATAGAACTAACCAATGTAGTTCAAACAACCAAGGAATCTCTGGAGTTGTTTCTGGTCAAGAATTTCAATAGGGAATTCTGGAAGTTTCTTCAAAATATGATCTTGGAGCTCTACTTCGCCTTTGGATAATATCAATCCAAGATACTCAATATTTTTTTGTGCCCAACAGAGCTTAGAACGATTGAGCACCAAACCATGTTTATACAAAAGGTCATAAACAACCTTTAAATGTTGTACATGAGATTTACAATCTACAGAGCAAACAAGCAAGTCATCAATATATACAATAACAAAATTAAGATGATGTCGTCCATTCTTTTTTGGAATTCTGATGGTGCATTCTTCAAACCAAAGGGCATAACTTTCCATTGGTAGTGACCATTTGGGACAAAAACTGCAATTTTGTATCTATCTTTAGGAATTATCCCAATATGCCAAAATCCGCTTTTCAAATCAAATTTACTGAATATATTACACTTCCCGATCTTTGAGAACAACAACTCTTTTGAAGGCAAAGGAAACCTGATAGGGAGTAGAGCATCATTTAGAGATCTATAGTTTATCACCATTCTAGGTTTTCCTCTTTTCTGTTCACTATGTTTGTTGACATAGAATGCAGGACAAGCCCAAGGGCTTCTACTGATTTCTATCAATTTTCTTTCTAAAATCTCTGAAATTTCTTTTTGACAATATTCACATTTTGTGGGAGACATGTGATTAGCAGAGGCTTTCTGTGGCTTTGGAGTGTAATCTTCCTTATAAGGCAGACTGACGAAATATTTTTCTCTAGTCTAGAAGGCATTTGGATAATCTAATGTGCAATCAGATTCTATCTTTTCTTTAATATCCTTTATCATTTCTATACCATGTTTTTCAGCATGACCAATAATCTTTTGGATATGTACCAGACTGCTTGCAGATTTCTCAATTTGTTGGAAAGTTTGCTTTACTGTAATTCTTGTTTCATAACAAGACTTGCTAGGTACTTTAATTGTTTTTCCCAAAATTGTGATCTGTACAAAGGTACTACCTATAAAAAAAGGTAAACATTTATTTACAAAATCTTGTCCTAATAGTATATCTACACCAGTATCGTAACGATAAAGTGTTACAGGGACTTTATCTTCCTGTATTAGTATGGGAAAGTCCGGAGCAATATATTTGATCTTTATTTCAGATTTGTTGACAGCTCTGAATGAGATATCTATTGATTGCCAATAATAGGATGGGATCTCTCCATTTTTAGCACAGGAATTCATTGCACCTGTATCAAGTTGTGCATCTAATGTATATTGCAGATATCCTTGGAATTTTATATTTACAGGGATAACCAATCTATCATCTAAGCCATTCACTTTTTTAGAATCAAATGGTTCAATTTCTGTATCTTCATTGAGCATTTCTCTTTCTAGTTGTTCAACTTGTTTCATATTAAGAAAGTTCAATTCTTCTTTCTGTAGATTTAAGCTCTTCCATAAATCAACAACTAATGCTTCTTTTTCTTTTATTGATTCTTCTAGATGGAATATAGTATTGTATAAAGATTCATCTTGTGATAGAGTTTCCTGAATAGGTTCAGAAATCTTAACAATACTTTTTTCTCTAGACTCTTTTCTTTGTTCTGGAATAAAATCAACATCTGTGGGTGTGTAATTTTGAATATTCACCACGCTTGGCTGCTGGATCTTAGCAATTTGGGTAGAGAGTTGAGCAATTTGTGAAGCATAGCATCTGAAGAGCTGAAATTGTCCAGGAGTAAGGACGGAAAATTTAGCTTGGAGATCAGACCTTTGTTTGAGAAGGGATGGAAGGTCTATATATGGTGACATCATTTTAATGTCAAGAAAGTGGAAGGTTTCTTCTAAGTGTGATGAATCTGAGTCAATATTAGATCCTGGGTTAGAGAGGTTGTCTTCAGGAAATGAGTCACTATCCTCTGTGAGGGATAGGTATTCACCATTTGAATGGTTGTCAACTAATTCCCATTCGGAAGGATCATAGCCAGACTGAAAAAGATCCATAATTTTATTTTGGAATTTAGTCTTAGACCGCAGAGGACACTGAGAAGCCCAGTGGCTAGGCTTTTTATAGATAAAGCAGGAGGACTGCTTTGCTTTATGATTCTGTGGACGGTGCTTAAAGTAGGATTTCTTTATGGAATGAATGTTTCTTGTGAATCTTTTAGGATATTTCTTAGAAAATCCCTTATACTTAGTTCTGCATTTAAAACAACCACAATCCTTGTTACAGGATCCCTTCCTTGTATATTTCTTATTACAACCAAAGTGATATGTCTCTGCAAACGTATCACAGATAGAAGAGTCGAAACCTAATTGTTTCTTTAAAGATTTATTAGTCTTTTTTCTAAGACATTCTTTTTGCAGAGCCATAACAATATGCTCGTGCAATCCTGCTAGAGATAATTGGGATATATCAACATCCAATTCTTCAAGTCTTTCTCTAACTAGGTTGGGTACTTTTCCAGGCATAGCAGATAAATACTTTTGTATATATGCTACATTTGCTGGATCAGGGGCTTTGTACAATAAATCTTTCATAGTACAAAGGAATTCTGGGAGTTGTGATATATGGCACAACTGTTGATTCATAAATAAATCAGCATAATGGTTAGAATCAATTTTCATGTTGCCATAGAATTCATGCACTACATCTTTGACAAGATCTTCAATTGGAGTATCATTATTTAATAATTTGAGCTTGTCTTCCTCTCGAACTCTATCCCACCAGAGTCCTAAATTCCCAGTAAATCCCCAGGTTAACCTCAAAGCTAAATTGCTCCAAGTTACCTTATCTTTGAATATCAATTTTTGGGTCCTTTCCCAAGCTTGCCATTTCTAGATTATCATCATCATTTCATTTTTTGATCTACAATTTAGATTTGTAATAGGTGCAGATTCAATATTCTCTCGTGAGAATGAAGCATGTTCAACAGAATTGGTTGGATCAAAGGGAACTTTTTTGGAAGAACCATATTTTGCATTGCACCACTTTTCCCAAGCAGACTGGAAAGCATTTCCACCTGCATCATCATGTGATGAACGGGGTGCATTTGCTGTAGAAATTTCAACATCATCTATTGATTTAATAGATGGAATTGTAGCCTGTGATTCTTTCCTGATATCATCTTCTAATTCAGAAGATTGCTTTTTAACTAACTCTATCTTTTCAACAACAATTTCCAGGACCTCAGCAATTCTTGCTAGAGCTGGATTGGGAACTTCTTTAGCTAGCTGCTTAAGAGTTAGATGTTTATGTTCTTCTTTAGAACTTGAAGAACCAAACCATTTGAAAGAAGCATTTCTTTCAATATCTTCAATTTTAAGGGGGGGAGGAGTTTTATTCTCTTCCTCAAAAGAATATTTCAGACTAAAGACTGCAGTCTGAATGATTTCTAATTTCTCAAGAATCTTCTCAAGTTGAGACTTTATCTGTNTGTTCTTGATTATTTTCTAAAGAATCAATTTCTGACTGCAAACCATTCATATGGATTTTTGTCTGTAAAACATCTTACGCTATATCATCAATATTTTGTGCAAGACAGATAGACTGGTAGTTTGCATAATTTTGTAGTCTCACAATATCTTGAGATGGTTCTGCATCTTCTTTTCTGTATTTTATAAAATCCAGATCAGCGACTAAATCATTCTTGAATGCAGGAGTGTGGTTTCCTGGTCCAAGACTTCTTTGTGGTAGGGTAGCTTTCTTATCCCTGTCACTTCTTGGCAGTGGGGCATTTATCATTTTTAACATAGGGATAGCTAGATCTTGACATTCAGAACAATTAGCATGTTGGCCATTGTGTTCTATTTTTGACTGGAATGTCCTAAAATTCTTGGGAGCAGATGGAATATGGGACATTTTTGTATTTACAGAAGGTTCAGAGGTTTTCTCTTGAGTAGGGATTTGCTTTTTGCAATAATATAAATTCTTAGAACCTTTTTGGTGAGTTAGCAAATGATTATCTAACTCTGATTTATTCAAAACAAGTTTATATACAGAAGCTTTAGAAAAGGAGGAGGAAGATGAAGATGATCTGTTAGTGAACGAAGATCTTCTTTGGGTAGAATCAGAGCTACTGACTGAAAGAGAAGACAATTGTCTTTCTAAATCTTGGTTTCTTGTGCTCTGTGATCTTCCTATTCTTAAGAAATTTCTTCCAAATGAATTTTGTTCTATTCTTAATTCTCTAGCCATAGGAGGCGATATCTTGGAAGAGATGGGTTCATATTCTGCACACCATTCTTCAACAGCAGTGAGTTTGGCAAAAGCTAAAGTAAGAGGTGATACATTGCCTGGACCAACCACCATGCTTTCACTAGTAGCGCGATGAAGTAACTTTGGATTGAGCGCTGGCATAGTTGTGGAAACAAAGCGAAGACAGGTAGTGGTATGCAGTTGGGCAATCTCAGAGGATTCTTCCATATTAAAACCAGAAAACTGTACATAACCTTGGAGGAGAGTATTGATGTAGGGATCTCTGAGAGAAAATTGATATCTAGGAAGGGCAGATGATGATACTGGACCATTGTGCAATGGAGCTTGGAATCCAGATATTAAGGCATCTGAGAAGGTATTATTCCTAGAGTCAATAATACAGTTTAGTACAGATGTATCTAAACCAGGTCTGACTAATGGATTGATTCCAAACTAAATAAGTCCCAGATGGACTTATTTATATCCATGTTATAATCCCCAATCAATATTAGCTTGCTTAATAAGAGGAATTTGGTAAACGGTTTGACCAAGAGAGAGTGGCACATTATGAGAACAATAACGGATTAGGGTAGTAGCATGAAACTTAAACATAGGTAAATCATAAATCTTAGATGGTTGTATCTCAAGCATTCTCCAATTCACATCAGGATCATATTCTTGAGCTATCAACCTAGTATTGTATAGGGATTTAGAAGAGGAAGAAGACTGACTAAGAAAATACTTATACCACTTAGATGGTTTATACTTAAGATTAGCAGATAAATCATAAGAAGACTTGTTTTTCAGTGAAGCCATTGTCAACTACTGCTACTTCTGACAGTATACTTTAAATATTGCAGGCAAGTAAATATATTGAGAGGCAAGATCTGACTTACTATGGGAAAAGGACTCTGCAGCACTCCACGCCTTTCTTCGGCTTTCACGGCTGGCTTACTTATCCTACAACAACTGCTGGAGACCACATTCAAGTAGATCACTTCACTCAATACTTAACATTCACACATCTCACAATCATATACTTCAGACACAAGGTTTGTCGCAAATAAGAATCACTTCTGAACAAACTTCTTTATATTCATCAACTGATCTCACAAGTTACATAAGACATTGATACATAAGCTATAACTGCACAAAAAAACAGGGTTTTCAATCTTAGTTCTCTGTTCCAGAGAAAGAGAAGGTCAGACAGGCTCCTGGCCGACTGCTTAGGCAGAAACTAGCTTAGACAAAACACGATGGCTCTGATACCAAGCTCTGTTAATGCTATATGATCCTTGAGAAATTAGAAATCATTCAGACTGCAGTCTTTAGTCTGAAAGATTATTTTGAGGAAGAGAATAAAACTCCTTCCCCCCTTAAAATTGAAGATATTGAAAGAAATGCCTCTTTCAAATGGTTTGGTTCTTCAAGTTCTAAAGAAGAACATAAACATCTAACTCTTAAGCAGCTAGCTAAAGAAGTTCCCAATCCAGCTCTAGCAAGAATTGCTGAGGTCCTGGAAATTGTTGTTCAAAAGATAGAGTTAGTTAAAAAGCAATCTTCTGAATTAGAAGATGATATCAGGAAAGAATCACAGGCTACAATTCCATCTATTAAAGCAATAGATGATGCTGAAATTTCTACAGCAAATGCACCATGTTCATCACATGATGATGCAGGTGGAAATGCTTTCCAGTCTGCTTGGGAAAAGTGGTGCAATGCAAAATATGGTTCTTCCAAAAAAGTTCCCTTTGATCCAGCCAATTCTGCTGAACATGCTTCATTCTCACAAGAGAATATTGAATCTGCACCTATTACAAATCTAAATTGCAGATCAAAAAATGAAATTATGATGATAATCCAGAAATGGCAAGCTTGGGCAAGGACCCAAAAATTGATATTCAAAGAAAAGGTAACTTGGAGCGATTTAGCTTTGAGGTTAACTTGGGGATTTACTGGGAATTTAGGACTCTGGTGGGATAGAGTTCGAGAGGAAGACAAGCTCAAATTATTAAATAATAATACTCCAATTGAAGAGCTTGTCAATGCTGTAGTGCATGAATTCTATGGCAACATGAAAATTGATTCTAACCATTATGCTGATTTATTTATGAATCAACAGTTGTGCCATATATCACAACTCCCAGAATTCCTCTGTACTATGCAAGATTTATTGTACAAAGCCCCTGATCCAGAAAATGTAGCATATCTACGAAAGTATTTATCTGCTATGCTTGACAAAGTACCCAACCTAGTTAGAGAAAGACTTGAAGAATTGGATGTTGATATATCCCAATTATCTCTAGCAGGATTGCACGAGCATATTGTTATGGCTCTACAAAAAGAATGTCTTAGAAAAAAAACTAATAAATCCTTAAAGAAACAATTAGGTTTCGACTCTTCTGTCTGTGATACATTTGCAGAGACATATCACTTTGGTTGTAATAAGAAACATACAAGGAAGGGATCCTATAACAAGGATTGTGGCTGTTTTAAATGCAGAACTAAGTCTAAGGGATTTTCTAAAAAATATCCTAAAAGATTCACAAGAAACAGTCATTCCAGAAAGAAAGCCTACTTTAAGCGTCGGCCATAGAATCATAAAGCAAAGCAGTCCTCCTGCTTTATCTGTAAAAATCCTAGCCACTAGGCTTCTCAGTGTCCTCTGTAGTCTAAGACTAAATTCCAAAATAAAATTATGGATCTTTTTCAGTCTGGCTATGATCCTTCCGAATGGGAATTAGTTGACAACCGTTCAGATGGTGAATACCTATCCCTCACAGAGGATAGTGACTCCTTTCCTGAAGACAACCTCTCTAACCCATGATCTGATATTGACTCGGATTCATCACACTTAGAAGAAACCTTCCACTTTATTGACATTAACATGATGTCACCATATATAGACCTTCCATCCTTTCTCAAACAAAGGTCTGATCTCCAAGCTAAATGGTCCGTCCTTACTCCTAGACAATTTCAGCTCTTCAGACGCTATGCTTCACAAATTTCTCAACTATCTGCCCAAATTGCTAAGATCTAGCAGCCAAGCGTGGTGAATATTCAAAATTACACACCCAGAGATGTTGATTTTATTCCAGCACAAAGAAAAGAGTCTAGAGCAAAAAGTATTGTTAAGATTTCTGAACCTATTCACGAAACTCTTTCATAACATGAATCTTTAGACAATACTATACCCCATCTAGAAGAATCAATAAAAGAAAAAGAAGCATTAGTTGCCGATTTATGGAAGAGCTTAAAGCTACAGAAAGAAGAATTGAACTTTCTTAAGATGAAACGAGATGAACAACTAGAAAGAGAAATGCTCAATGAAGATATAGAAATTGAACCATTTGAGTCTATGCAAATGAATGGCTTAGATGATAGATTGGTTATCCCTGTAAATATAAAAGTCCAAGGATATCTGCAATATACATTAGATGCACAAATTGATACAAGTGAAATGAATTCCTGTGCTAAGCATGGAGCGATCCCATCCTATAATTGGCAACCAATAGATATCTCATTCAGAGCTGTCAACAAATCTGAAATAAAGATCAAATATATTGCTCCGGACTTTCCCATACTAATACAGGAAGATAAAGTCCCTGTAACACTTTACTGTTACGATACTGGTGCAGATATACTATTAGGACAAGATTTTGTAAATAAATGTTTACCTTTTGTTATAGGTAGTACCTTTGTACACATCACAATTTTGGGAAAAACAATTAAAGTACCTAGCAAGTCTTGTTATGAAACAAGAATTGCAGTAAAGCAAACTTTCCAACAAATTGAGAAATCTGCAAGCAGTCTGGTACATATCCAAAAGATTATTGGTCATGCTGAAAAACATGGTATAGAAATGATAAAGGATATTAAAGAAAAGATAGAATCTGATTGCACATCTGATTATCCAAATGCCTTCTGGACTAGAGAAAAATATTTCGTCAGTCTGCCTTATAAGGAAGATTACACTCCAAAGCCACAGAAATCCTCTGCTAATCACATGTCTCCCACAGAATGTGAATATTGTCAAAAAGAAATTCCAGAGCTTTTAGAAAGAAAATTGATAGAAATCAGTAGAAGCCCTTGGGCTTGTCCTGCATTCTATGTCAACAAACATAGTGAACAGAAAAGAGGGAAACCTAGAATGGTGATAAACTGTAGAGCTCTGAATGATGCTCTACTCCCTATCAGGTTTCCTTTGCCTTCAAAAGAGTTGTTGTTCTCAAAGATCGGGAAGTGTAATATATTCAGTAAATTTGATTTGAAAAGAGGATTTTGGAAAATTGGGATAATTCCTAATGACAGATACAAAACTGCATGTGTTGTCCCAAATGGTCAATACCAATGGAAAGTTATGCCCTTTGGTTTGAAGAATGCACCATCAGAATTCCAGAAAAGAATGGACGACATCTTCAAACATATTAATTTTGTTATTGTATATATTGATGACTTGCTTGTTTGCTCTGTAGATTGTAAATCTCATGTACATCATTTAAAGGTTGTTTATGACCTTTTGTATAAACATGGTTTGGTGCTCAACCGTTCTAAGATCTATTGGGCACAAAAAAAGATTGAGTATCTTGGATTGATATTATCCAAAGGCGAAGTAGAGCTCCAAGATCATATTTTGAAGAAACTTTCAAAATTCCCTGATGAAATTCTTGACCAGAAACAACTCCAGATATTCGTTGGTTGTCTGAACTACATCCGTCAGTTCTATGAAAATTAAGCAAAGGATGTCAGAATACTCCAAAAAAGGTTGAGTAAAGTATTACCATGGAATTATAAAATGACTCAAGTTGTTCAGATAATAAAACAAAAGATCCATAATCTCCCAAACCTATATCTTCCAGATATGGCTTTCCAACTTGTATTAGAGATTGATGCCTCAAATGATACTTGGGCAGTAGTATTGTTGTAGAAACATGGTCCAAAATTGGAAGAAGTTTTCATATACACTTCTGGATGTTTCAGTGAGACTGAGTCAAGATACCCCTCTTCACATAAAGAAATTCAGATTGTTTCTAAAACCTGTACATTTTATTGTAAGAACAGATCTGAAGCATATGAAGGGAATGTTGTCTAATCAACGTCTGTTGGAATAGGGAAACAACATAATATTGCGATGGAGCTTATGGCTTGATGGATTTGATTTTGAAATCCATTACAAACCTAGTAAAGATAATTGTGTTGCTGATCTTCTTACCAGAGAAGCCTCTCCACACCAAGAAAAAAACAGAACCATTAAATGGCTTCATCCTCCTTGAGCATAAGGGATGCTCCTCCACCGGGATTCAAATGGATCCTAGTGTGTAAAGATTGTGAATATTGTTATTGTTTTAACTGTTTGAGTTGTTATATAAGAAGCAGTCCAGCCTGTATAAATATCCTAAATAACTAGATACAAAAATATAACAATAGTACTCCTTATATGGGTTATTTCAGAGATAGCCACACTATGGCAAGAGGATCAGTCACTGGAGGACCAATGCAGGGACAAAGATATATTCTATTATATAATCCTTGTATTACTTATGAAGATTATTGCAAAATAATGTTGCAGGTTAAATATGATGGATCATGCTGGATAATCTTTGAATGCTCAACATTTAAGGATACACCTATCTGGTGGTCTGGTTGGTTGTATATTATATACTGGACTTACTGTTCAAGGGATGTTACTTTATTTGGAACAAGTAAGGATGCTTTTATACAATGGTTCAGAGCAGAAATAGAAGAAGCTGCTCATTACGAAGGATGGTTTGTTTTTAACTTATCATTCAATGGAAGTGAGTTGCAATTTGAAAAGTTTGAGCCACCCCATCCTCAAGCATATAAGTTTACTAGTGAATATTTCGGTGACTTATGTGTACATGAAGATGATTTAATTACAGCCATGCAAGGATCTCCATTTTATAAATGCTTCAGCGGATTACCACCATTTTCAAATGAACATAGCTCTCCACCCAACAGTCATTTTGACTATGGAAGTGATGGATCATTTGATTCTATTGCTGAGTACAACATAGTTAATCGTATGGAAGCATGATTTTGTAATAATGATGTATTGATTCTTTTCATGTCGAACGGGCCGACAGTAGTGTCCCGTCAGTTCTGTGGGTTCTTGTAGAACTCCACAGTGTAATCATGTGATCAGATATATTCGTATCATTAGATTTGCGAATATTTACTTTAAGATTTGTCTTTCCGTAAAAGTTGGTATGGGTCCCCATATGGCCGAGCCTCTAAGAGACGAGATAACAATTGTAGTCCATAGCTGCCCCATCCACTTGAAGGAATCTTTGGTTACAGGCAGTTGCCAATTTATGTCTACCGATAACCTGCTAAATCTTGTATAAATAAGACTCTTCACCTCTCATTTAGATATTCAGAAATTGAGAGAGAGTCTAGTCTGAGTCTTAGTAGTGTCGAGTAGTGTGTATCCTCTTCACTCGCCTTTGGGAACTTGTGAATGAAAAACACCGATCTCAAGTGTAAAGATTGTCATATAATAGCTCTGTTAATGTTATATGATCCTACTCTGTAAAATTGTCATATAATAGCTCTGTTAATGCTATATGATCCTACTCTGTAAAATTATTGAATGCAGGAGTGTGGTTTCTTGGTCCAAGACTGATTTAGTAGCTGATCTGGATTTTATAAAATATAGAAAAACAGATGCAGAACCATCTCAAGATATTGTGAGACTACAAAATTATGCAAACTACCAGTCTGTCTGTCTTGCACAAAATATTGATGATATAGAGCAAGATGTTTTACAGACAAAAATCCATATGAATGGTTTTCATTCAAAAATTGATTCTTTAGAAAATAATCAAGAATAGATAAAGTCTCAACTTGAGAAGATTCTTGAGAAATTAGAAATCATTCAGACTGCAGTCTTTAGTCTGAAATATTCTTTTGAGGAAGAGAATAAAACTCCTTCCCCCCTTAAAATTGAAGATATTGGAAGAAATGCCTCTTTCAAATGGTTTGGTTCTTCAAGTTATAAAGAAGAACATAAACATCTAACTCTTAAGAAGCTAGCTAAAGAAGTTCCCAATCCAGCTCTAGCAAGAATTGTTGAGGTCCTGGAAATTGTTGTTGAAAAGATAGAGTTAGTTAAAAAGAAATATTATGAATTAGAAGATGATATCAGGAAAGCATCACAGGCTACAATTCCATTTATTAAAGCAATAGATGATGCTGAAAGTTCTACAGAAAATGCACACTGTTTATCACATGATGATGCAATTGGAAATGCTTTCCAGTCTTCTTGGGAAAAGTGGTGCAATTCAAAATATGGTTCTTCCAAAAAAGTTCCCTTTGATCCAGCCAATTTTGCTGATCATGCTTCATTCTCATGAGAGAATATTGAATCTGCACCTATTACAAATCTAAATTGCAGATCAAAAAATGAAATGATGATGATAATCCAGAAATGGCAAGATTGGGCAAGGACCCAAAAATTGATATTCAAAGATAAGGTAACTTGGAGTGATTTAGCTTTGAGGTTAACCTGGGGATTTACTGGGAATTTAGGACTCTGGTGGGATAGAGTTTGAGAGGAAGACAAGCTCAAATTATTAAATAATAATACTCCAATTGAAGAGCTTGTTAAAGCTGTAGTGCATGAATTCTATGGCAACATGAAAATTGATTCTAACCATTATGCTGATTTATTTATGAATCAACAGTTCTGCCATATATCACAACTCCCAGAATTCCTCTGTACTATGAAAGATTTATTGTACAAAGCCCCTGATCCAGAAAATGTAGCATATCTACGAAAGTATTTATCTGTTATGCCTGGAAAAGTACCCAACCTAGTTAGAGAAAGACTTGAAGAATTGGATGTTGATATATCCCAATTATCTCTAGCAGGATTGCATGAGCATATTGTTATGGCTCTGCAAAAAGAATGTCTTAGAAAAAAGACTAATAAATCTTTAAAGAAACAATTAGGTTTCGACTCTTCTGTCTATGATACGTTTGCAGAGAAATATCACTTTGGTTGTAATAAGAAACATACAAAGAAGGGATCATGTAACAAGGATTGTGGTTGTTTTAAATGCACAACTAAGTCTAAGGGATTTTCTAAGAAATATCCTAAAAGATTCACAAGAAACAATCATTCCAAAAAGAAAGCCTACTTTAAGCGCCAGCCATAGAATCATAAAGCAAAGCAGTCCTCCTGCTTTATCTGTAAAAAGCCTGGCCACTGGGCTTCTCAGTGTCCTCTGCAGTCTAAGACTAAATTCCAAAATAAAATTATGGATCTTTTTCAGTTTGGCTATGATCCTTCCGAATGGGAATTAGTTGACGACCGTTCAAATGGTGAATACCTATCCCTCACAGAGGATAGTGACTCCTTTCCTGAAGACAACCTCTCTAACCCAGGATCTGATATTGACTTGAATTCATCACACTTAGAAGAAACCTTCCACTTTCTTGACATTAAAATGATGTCACCATATATAGACCTTCCATCCCTTCTCAAACAAAGGTCTGATCTCCAAGCTAAATTGTCTGTCCTTACTCCTGGACAATTTCAGCTCTCCAGACGCTATGCTTCACAAATTGCTCAACTCTCTGCCCAAATTGCTAAGATCCAGCAGCCAAGCGTGGTGAATATTCAAAATTACACACCCACAGATGTTGATTTTATTCCAGTACAAAGAAAAGAGTCTAGAGCAAAAAGTATTGTTAAGATTTCTGAACCTATTCAGGAAACTCTTTCACAAGATGAATCTTTAGACAATATTATATTCCATCTAGAAGAATCAATAAAAGAAAAAGAAGCATTAGTTGCCGATTTATGGAAGAGCTTAAAGCTACAGAAAGAAGAATTGAACTTTCTTAAGATCAAACGAGATGAACAACTAGAAAGAGAAATGCTCAATGAAGATACAGAAATTGAGCCATTTGAGTCTAAGCAAGTGAATGGCTTAGATGATAGATTGGTTATCCCTATAAATATAAAAGTCCAAGGATATTTGCAATATACATTAGATGCACAACTTGATACAGGTGCAATGAATTCCTGTGCTAAGCATGGAGCGATCCCATCCTATTATTGGCAACCAATAGATATCTCATTCAGAGCTGTCAACAAATATGAAATAAAGATCAAATATATTTCTCCGAACTTTCCCACACTAATACAGGAAGATAAAGTCCCTGTAACACTTTATTGTTACGATACTGGTGCAGATATACTATTAGGAAAAGATTTTGTAAATAAATGTTTACCTTTTGTTATAGGTAGTACCTTTGTACAGATCACAATTTTGGGAAAAACAATTAAAGTACCTAGCAAGTCTTGTTATGAAACAAGAATTGTAGTAAAGCAAACTTTCCAACAAATTGAGAAATTTGAAAGCAATCTGGTACATATCCAAAATATTATTGGTCATGCTGAAAAACATGGTATAGAAATGATAAAGGATATTAAAGAAAAGATAGAATCTGATTGCACATCAGATTATCCAAATGCCTTCTGGACTATAGAAAAATATTTCGTCAGTCTACCTTATAAGGAAGATTACACTCCAAAGCCACAGAAAGCCTCTGCTAATCACATGTCTCCCACAAAATGTGAATATTGTCAAAAAGAAATTCCAGAGCTTTTAGAAAGAAAATTGATAGAAATCAGTAGAAGCCCTTGGGCTTGTCCTGCATTCTATGTCAACAAACATAGTGAACAGAAAAGAGGAAAACCTAGAATGGTGATAAACTATAGAGCTCTGAATGATTCTCTACTCCCTATCAGGTTTCCTTTGCCTTCAAAAGAGTTGTTGTTCTCAAAGATTGGGAAGTGTAATATATTCAGTAAATTTGATTTAAAAAGCGGATTTTGGCAAATTGGGATAATTCCTAAAGACAGATACAAAACTGCATTTGTTGTCCCAAATGGTCAATACCAATGGAAAGTTATGCCCTTTGGTTTGAAGAATGCACCATCAGAATTCCGGAAAAGAATGGACGACATCTTCAAACATCTTAATTTTGTTATTGTATATATTGATGACTTGCTTGTTTGCTCTGTAGATTGTAAATCTCATGTACAACATTTAAAGGTTGTTTATGCCCTTTTGTATAAACATGGTTTGGTGCTCAGTCATTCTAAGCTCTGTTGGGCACAAACAAAGATTAAGTATCTTGGATTGATATTATCCAAAGGCAAATTAGAGCTCCAAGATCATATTTTGAAGAAACTTTTAGAATTCCCTGATGAAATTCTTGACTAGAAACAACTCCAGAGATTCCTTGGTTGTCTGAACTACATCCGTTAGTTCTATGAAAATTAAGCAAAGGATGTCAGAATACTCCAAAAAAGGTTGAGTAAAGTATTACCATGGAATTATAAAATGACTCAAGTTGTTCAGATAATAAAACAAAAGATCCATAATCTCCCAAAGCTATATCTTCCAGATATGGCTTTCCAACTTGTATTAGAGACTGATGCCTCAAATGATACTTGGGAAGCAGTATTGTTGCAGAAAAATGGTCCAAAATTGGAAGAAGTTTGCATATACACTTCTGGATGTTTCAGTGAGACTGAGTCAAGATACCCCTCTTCACATAAAGAAATTCTTGCTGTCAAAAATGGCATTTAGAAATTCAAATTGTTTCTAAAACCTGTACATTTTATTGTAAGAACATATATGAACCATATGAAGGGAATGTTGTCTAATCAACGTCTATTGGAACAAGGAAACAACATAATATTGCGATGGAGCTTATGGCTTGACGGATTTGATTTTGAAATCCATTACAAACCTGGTAAAGATAATTGTGTTGATGATCTTCTTACCAGAGAAGCCTCTCCACACCAAGAAAAAGACAGAACCATTAAATGGCTTCATCCTCCTTGAGCATAAGGAATGCTCCTCCATCGGGATTCAAATGGATCCTAGTGTGTACAGATTGTGAACATTGTTATTGTTTTAACTGTTTGAGTTGTTATATAAGAAGCAGTCCAGCCTGTATAAATATCCTAAATAACTGGATACAAAAATATAACAATAGTACTCCTTATATGGGTTATTTCAAAGATAGCCACACTATGGCAAGAGGATCAATCATTGGAGGACCAATGCAGGGACAAAGCTATATTCTATTATATACTCCTTGTATTACTTATGAAGATTATTGCAAAATAATGCTGCAGGTTAAATATGATGGATCATGTTGGATAATCTTTGAATGCTCAACATTTAAGGATACACCTATCTGGTGGTCTGGTTGGTTGTATATTATATACTGGACTTACTGTCCAAGGGATGTTACTTTCTTTGGAACAAGTAAGGATGCTTTTATACAATGGTTCAGAGTAGAAATAGAAGAAGCTGCTCATTACGAAGGATGGTTTGTTTTTAACTTATCATTCAATGGAAGTGAGTTGCACTTTGAAAAGTTTGAGCCACCCCATCCTCAAGCATATAAGGTTACCAGTGAATATTTCGGTGACTTGTGTGTACATGAAGATGATTTAATTCCAGCCATGCAAGGATCTCCATTTTATAAATGCTTCAGCGAATTATCACCATTTTCAAATGAACATAACTCTCCACCCAACAGTCATTTTGACTATGGCAGTATGGATCATTTGATTCTNTTAATCGTATGGAAGCAAGATGGGCCAAGTGCTCACTATTTTGTAATAATGATGTATTGATTCTTTTCATGTCTAACGGGCCGATAGTGGTGTCCCGTCAGTTCCGTGGGTTCCTGTAAAAGCCCACAGTGTAATCATGTGATCAAATATATTCGTATCATTAGATTTGCGAATATTTACTTTAAGATTTGTCTTTCCGTAAAAGTTGGTATGGATCCCCATATGGCCGAGCCTCTAAGGGACAAGATAACAGTTGTAGTCCACAGTTGCCCCATCCACTTGAAGGAATCTTTGGTTACAGGCAGTTGCCAGTTTATGTCTACCGGTAACCTGCTAAAATTTGTATAAATAAGACTCTTCACCTCTCATTTAGATATTCGGAAATTGAGAGAGAGTCTAGTCTGAGTCTTAGTAGTGTCGAGTAGTGTGTATCCTCTTCACTCGCCTTCGGGAACTTATGAACGAAAAACATTGATCTCAAGTGTAAAGATTGTCATATAATAGCTCTGTTAATGCTATATGATCCTACTATGTAAAATTGTCATATAATAGCTTTGCTAATGCTATATGATCCTACTCTGTAAAATTGGTATCAGAGATGATGTTAAGTATACTGTTAGGATCTACGATCCATGTTGCTCCCCGTTTTCTCAAAAAACATCGTTTAGGGCCTCAAAATGGCCCCGGAAGTTAAAAACTTCTAAAAATAGTAAATTACCAAAATTGCCAGAAACATGTTTTGGGCCAGTTGGAGAAGGTGGGTGGCCACCGATATCCACCTGGATCAGCACATATATCTTCTAAAAATTGGTTTTTAAGAAGAGCTACTCAATATTGCTTTGGCAAAAAATGCAAGAGGGCCAAGGCCATGTATGCATGTGTAGAGAAATTTAGGGTTATAGAAATACTGTGAATGAATTCTCCTAGTCTAACCATGTAAAATTTCAATGCATACTATCACATTTTGAATAAATTTCAACGTTGGCCCCATTCACTACTCACTGTGTCGGGTCGGTTGTTGACATTGCAGATGGGCATGTTGGAAGACATTCCATGACATTTCAAGAGAGTTTCGACCAAGATTATGTAGATGGGAATGACGAATGATGAAAATGAGACCACATAATGAAGGTTCATGCAAACATGGAGGATGTCTAAGATTATGTGGGGAAGTCAGACATCCTTGAGTGTTGAAACCCTCACATACTATTAAGGCATGTGTCTCGTCTAACCATGTCAAATTTCGATGCATACATGAACAATTTGAAGAAATTTCAAAGTTGACACCATTAATTACTCACCATGCGGTGTCGGTGGATGAAATTGGTGATGGGCATGTTGGAAGACATTCCATGACATTTCAAGAGAGTTTCAACAAAGATTCTATACATGGGAATGAGGAATGATGACAATGAGACTGTATGATGAACATTGATGAAAACATGGAAGATCTCAAAGATTATACGAGGACATCAAAAATCCTTGATTCTTGAAACCCTCGCATACCGTCAAGGCATGTGTCTACTCTAACCATGTCAAATTTCGATGCATACAGGCACAGTTTGAATAAATTTCAACGTTCACCCCATTCACTGTTCAATGTGCGACGTCGATGGATGGCATTGGTGATGGGCATGTTGGTTGAATATGTTCCATGACATTTCGAGAGATTTTCGACAAAGGTTCTATAAATGGTAATTATGATGAATGATGAAAATGAGACTACCTGATAAACGTTGATGCAAATGTGGATGATCTCAAACATTATGTGAGGGCATTAGGAAATATCCTTCAATATTGAGACCCTCACACTACTACATATGGGTGGATTATTCCATGAATTTTTTCCACGTTTCCATTATTTTCATGTTTTTTTTAAATAGGGCGGGATTTTCATCGATATTGTCACGAAAGTTTGTCGATATAGCCACGAATAGGTTTTTTTAACTTTGTCGGGATTTTCATGGCAATTGCCACGAAAGTTCGTCGCTATTGCCACAAAAGTTTTTCCTATCTCATTTGTTGGTGTTAACGGCTAGTTGACTAGTTGATCTATATATGCCCGACTTTAAGAGACTTTGCAACACAATTGCTATATTTGTGACACTATTCGTGGCTTTCGTTTGAGTTGTTTATTTTTTCCGTCATCCACTGGTTGAACAAATCCAATTCTCGATCTACATAGCTCAGATTTTGAACTTGCAAGGTTAGTATGTTTTTTTTTATTGATGTACTCATTTAACTTGTAAATTTTTGTTCAAATGTCGAAATTTCATGTAGCTTGTTTTTTCCTTGATAATATATTATATGTGTAGTAACATATTTCATGTCTTTTGTTTTTGGATATAGTTAGTATATTCTATGGAAAAGGGTATGTGGATTCCATAATATTCTAGGTTTATGGAATCCACATACCCTTTTCCATTCAATTGTAGCTAGAACGTCTCTCTCTTTTCATTGATAAAGATATGGAAGTGCTCTTGTAACTCAACCCTGATCGATGAAATGATAGTAATTGATTGTCATTTTCTTCTCTCTTTTATTTTTAAGAACTAACAAAAAAACACCAACAAATATTGATTGAAGCTTTGATACTACTTGTTACATCCCTAGTACCCAAATGGGATCACACTTTCATAAATTGAAAATAATATAACAGTGACAATAATGGTTGGGATACTTGCACACCTAATGGTTGGATAGCACTTACTAATTCAATTAAATGAAGGAAGAAATCTCCATGAATACAATATTGAAGTTGATTGTTATATTGATAAATGATAAGTTATGGTATATATAACATAGGGAGGAAACTCATGTTTATAACAATAAGATACATAAACACTAACCCTAAACTTATGTTAGGTATATATGTTGTTATTATATAAAGGAAACATTTGTACACGTATGACCTTATTATAAAGATGTTATCTATGTCATGATTATGCACATAACAATCACTTTTAACTAACCACCTTAAACCATCTTCTCTTATGGTTAGCCACCTTTAAATTTATTGTCTTATGAATAAGCACCTTTAACAAATGAACTTATGATTATATACCATACTCTTCCAATATAAATAAAGTCTATTTGTTTCAACTTTCTCAATAAAATCCACATACCCTTTTCTTATATGTGATGTTGT
>SNQJ01S0138987.1:0-10608 GCA_010110895.2 Picea sitchensis | reverse complement strand
CAATCGCCATTAATGAATCCTTAATGGATCCAATGTTGAAACTTAGAGTAGTAGAATGATATTATCTTTAGTGAAGATTTGATATAGATGCAATGCATCACCTCCTTTCACCATTATCTGCACAAAATGGGATTTCATTAAACGTTATATCATTCAACACTAAATAGACCTTATAAAAAAACTAAAAACACTTTCTCACCCATCTTATGAAAGAAACAAATATGTGATGGATTATTTAGTGAACTCAAACTTCTCTTAATAGATCCCTAGATTTTTTAATGACATTTGTGAATATTTACAAGGAAACATGAACCCAAGGGTTACCAAAAAATGGCAAGAATGTTTGCAAGGAATCTAATTCAACAATTTATGTACCATGCCTTTATTAAACTTGAAATGAAAATATATGTGAATTGCTCATTATTCCTGCAAAAACAAACCTTTTGAGAGTAAAGTTGGGAGCCCACCGATTACTGCACGCGACCATAGTTGGGAGTCATAGTGTGTTAGGAGGAGCCCGCCCATTGTTGTCATTGATTTGGATATCACTGTGCACACTACCAAGGGGAGCACGCGACCAAGGAGATCACTGTGCAAGGAGGAGGCACACTGAGGGCACACGGAGGGCACACTGTGCAAGGAGGAGAGGGCACATAGAGGGCATTGAGTTGAGGGCACACAAAGGGCACTGAGTCGAGGGAACATGGAGGAGATACAATACAAGGGCACATGGAGGGCACTGATTCGAGGGCACACGGAGGGAACACACAAGGGCACACGGAATGGTGAGTACCTCTATTCCCTTATACTATTGTGTGTTTGGAGTAAGCTAAAAAGGTATGCAATATTGAGATTGAAACACATGCCCTAAAGCCTTTTTTTCTTTTCACAACAACCTATTGAGTGCTAGTCGAACATAGACAATCAACTCAAGGATTTTGGAACCTGAATTTACTCATGAAGTTGAGAAGAAAGGGCTCAACTTGTGGAAACATAGTTGTTGGCCCTTGACCAAGTTTTGGGATAATATTCATCATGTTGACCTATTTTGGGACTTTGATAGCTTGTCGAAGGAGGAGCGCAAGACGAAGCAAAGATCACAGGATCTGAACCCACTTTTGGGTCCCTTTTGGGTTTTTGGGATTATGTAATGGGAAAGGGATGTAGGCCCATGGGTTTACTCATGCTTAGGCCCACTTTTGTAATGTATAAATAGATATCTAGGCATTGTAAAAGATATAGGACTGATAAGTTGATGTTCTAAGTGCTAGATCTATGTGATTAAAGGATTGTAAGTGTTATGTGCCTATGTGAGACTTGCAGAGCTAAGTGAAAGTCATTGTAGAAGTTGTGGAAGACTGTGTTCTTGGATCTACTCGAGGAAGCAAGATCTAGCAAGCTGCGCAGATCTCCTGTCCTAGGTGAAGTAAGGCTTTGATGGATCTGTGCATGTAACCGATTAACTGAAGACAATAAAGAAGAAGAGTTGGTGGGCATAGCCCCAGGGTGGGGGTGAACCACATAAATACTATGTTGTTCTCCTTTGTGCATTGTCTTGATGTGTTTATATCTTCTATTTCTAAGTGATTTAAGAATATTAGATAGATCTTCTTATGCTCAGTGCTAATGATATGTAAGAATGTTAGATCTGATCCATATGAATATGCTTAGTGCTCAATCTGCTAGGTCTGACCTATTTTACTTATGCTAATTTCTTAAATACATTAGATTAATATGAATGTTGCAAATCTCTATAAGCGAAGTGGATATTGGTTGCATATTAAGGAACTGACAGTGCTAAGTGCTCTATTAAGTCTCATAATCACAACTTTGTCCCAACTAAGGTTGTAGACACCTGACTCTTGCAACCACCCCTGCCTCTACCTTAGGTGAGACTTAATCGGCTTTGCAGGTGTTGCCGAAAGGGTTGGTAGTTAGGGTTTTGTTGGTGCGTTGTCATAGCATTGAACCCTGGGTTCTCCCTTGTGCCAACAAATGGTTCATTTGCCGAGACTTGAAATTGTGATTGTTGGAAACTAAGAAAGAATAAAGGCTTTGTGCAAGGATTCGATCTGAAAACTGTGGAAGATCTTTGCATAGATCTATTGCCCTAGTGCACAGCATTTTACTCGATCCTTGAAGATTTGTGCCAAGAGGAAGGTCAGATCTGAAGAAAAGAGGTAAGATCTGCAAGCTCTGTGCTCTAATAAAGGTAAGAATAGTGAAAAGTTTTAAATCTAAAAGCCTTATGCTCTGTAAAAGTAAGATAAGTGGAAATTTTTGTTTCTAAAGTATGGATCTAGGTATGCTTGATAGATTATATCCTAGCTTGAAAAATAGAGCACTAATATATGAAATAAGATTGGATATGAATAGATCTAATAGGAATATTGAGAAATATGTTATACCTATGCATAGAAAGAATGTTTGGACTAATAAAGGGATGCATGATCCTAGAAAGAATTTTTTGCAGGTTAGCTACCATGATCTTGGTGCGTAGTACAGAAGAAGTTGGGGATCATTTAAAATAAAGAGAGGATTAACCCTCTGTTACAGTTGCAGAAGACTAGGACATATTGCTAAGGAATGCCTTGGAAGAAGATCTAGTTGTATTTTTTGCAAAGCTATGGACCATGAAGTGTTGGATTGCCCTAGAATGATTGCTAAGATTGAACGAATGAATCTGAACCAAGAAAACCCTAAGGCAGATCCATAAACTAAGATTATGGATGAATCCCAGAAGGAATCAAAGAAAGTATTGCTACAGATGAAAGAAACACTGGATGACCACCAACATGTCATCTTATCAAATATCTTCAAAGAGAAAGAATGCCTTGAAGCAAGAATAGGAGACTTCGATGTTGACTGTGTCCTATATGATGAAACACAGGTGAATATTATGATAGAAAGAACTTGGGAACTTTTAGGGAAGCCTGCTATGATTCCATCATTAGGAGGGATAGGGCTATTTAGGGGAAAACTGGTAAACCTATGTGGGAAGCTTGCTCAGATACCTATGAACGCTAATGGAACTTCGACAGAAGAAGATTTTGAGATTATTAAATTTATTGAGGATAGCACCCCATTTACCATGTTATTAGGAAAACCTTGGATTGACAGAGATCAAGCCAAACAATATAAAGAAGAAGAATTCTTAGAACAGAAGAAACAAGAGTTAAAATATTTCATGACTAGGAGGATCGCGCACTTAATTGAAGAGCAGGGGAACATATCAAAACTAATTAACACCAGATACTTGGATGGCGAAGCTACATGAACACCAAAGGACTCACAGAAGACTGAAGTGATTGTCCCAGATAAAGAAGAAGCACTACCTCTGAATCCTAGGAATGTCTCTCAACAACACAAAGTGACTATGTCCAGGGAAGATAAGAATCAGAATGGAAAAATACATACAGAGACTAAGCTCACTGGAAAGAAGGCTAGAAATATAAGAAAGAAGAGGGATAAGATTGAAAAATTATAGAAGGTTCCAGAGGGATCTTCGCAGGCGGAATTTTTTTCAAATTGGAGCTTTGTCGAGATCTCAGAACAACGACATATGGAACTTCATTGTGGCGAAGAAATATAGCCATTGGGGAAGATATATCCATTCAAATGGTGCTCCAAATGGGTCAGAAAGCATTTACGGTTCACCATCAGACCATTGGACCATGCCATAAAGGACCAAAACAGAGTTAATGGAGGATTCATACCTATTGCAAGCAAATCGTTAGCAAGTTTACTATTTAGTTCGTCGTTCCATGCACCAAGAACACTTTTGCTAACTAAGAATTTGAGCCCTCAGACTAAGATTATTTTGCACAGTGATCGTCACCTTTTTTCCATCTCTTTCATTGCAGTATCTACATTACTCCTGAACCCGATCTAGTTAACCCCGAGTGTGTATGTGGGATGAGCTCAACGCTGCAAAGAAATTTGTTGAAGAAGTTCCAATTGACTTGATGAATGAAAGAGTCATGTCAGAGAGAGTATTATCTATAGGTGTACATGCTTCATCCATGAGAATGGTGCAAGCATCCTCGTCAAATTCTCGATCTGGACCATCCTGACCAGTAGATGAGAAGTGAACCAAGCACAGGGATGATCTCGCAAACACTAAACTTATCCCGAGCATCCTACCTGCCTATATTCCACCCCTGAGTGGTGCAATAAATTGAGATAGTGTTCCCAGAGACTTTGAGTACCCTTTGGTCATGGCATACCTCCCAAAGGGGATACGTGCAGTTCGTGTAGACCAAGATACGATTGCAGTGTTGAAGTTTAGTGACTTCAACCTCGGCTATAGGAAGGTCTATAATATGCTCGGCCCTTACAAATACCTCAGTAACACAAAGGGAAAGAACTCAAAGATCATCCCTCAGTCATGGACGATGAACCTCGCGCAGTCCACACTACTCAACGTCATGAAGATTCCTCACTTCGGGCGACACCAGGAGGTGAATGCCTATGTAAAGTTACTGCTATATTGTTACCATGGAGGTTATTTGTGGTTAAACCATTGCATAACAGTGGATCCGATGTTGATCAATCGGATCACGGGCTTAAGTATGCAAGGCCTTGACCCATAGGATTTTTACCCTGGAAAAACCACAGACAAAGAATTAGCCAAGAAGATCAAAGATATATATGGTGATGTCGAGAAAGGAACGCGAGGCTACAAGGTAGCCTCTATCCAGAGTGGCACAGTGCACCTCTCTTGTCACTTGATCGCAGGAAAGTTAGTATGCAAGAACCGACCCACCCAAGTCACTGGCTTCATAGTGGACCTCGCAGGGAAGTGCGCAGAAGGACTTCAAATGAATTGGGAAAAGTACCTGGTGAACCAATGAGAACTTGACTGTAGAGAAGCCCAGGATCAAGGATACAAATTTCATTTCAGCTGGCTATTGATCCTGATTGCATTCATCGCATGGGAAATGTCGGAAGGTGCGACCTTCTTGGACATCAAGCCCTTTGAACCACTGGTCGCGAAGTTTAGTACAATGTGGTACTCAAACGAAATGAATAAGAAATGACATTCAAATGTTGTGTTTCATACATATTATAATCAGCTGAAGGTAGCCATCCAGTCCAAGTCGCGTATGACCCTGAATACTCTACACAGGTTCCGGCCTCTAATGAAGTTTAGCGTTGATAGACACTTTATTTACATTATAGCATGCGTAGATGGACATAATCAACAGTTGTAGTCATACTACAAGTTGACAGAGGAAGACATTGAAGATATCACTAAGGAATGGTCGGCGGACCACCTCATTCTAGCAAACACTACCGAAATCTCTTACATAGAAAGCCCAAAAACTACGTCAGATACACCAGGACCTAGAACAACAAAGAAGACTGAAGAGGTTCATGAAGTAGACAACGCATCTGTAAGGACTACTTCCATCTCACCAGAGAAAGGGGGTGATGGTGAAGAGGTAGAAGGCACATAAACTAAACAGAAGAAAGACTAGGTACCACCGCCTAGGGATGAAGAGGACTCCTCGAAGAAAAGGAAGGTTTCCACCTGAAGCCTTCCTCTCAAAAGAGATCAAAAACCCCTATAACTAAGATGCAGACCATCCTCACCTCTGATGATTTTAATTTTATCATAGCTACCCTAAATGATGCTTCACTGGAGATAGCAAAGAAGCAGGAGGCTAAGCAGAAGGAGATGTATAATCAAATCGAGGTTGAACTCCAAGGAGTGCAGCAGGAACTATAGTCTAACTGCGCAGTCTCCTCTGTGCCCCTGTCATTCGGAACACCATAATTGGGAGATGAGCCAGCTCAGCTCCACCGAATCGTTGATATGGTCGAAGCTCACCTTCAATGAGCTCAGGAAGAAACAGTGCAAGCCACCTAGGCTTTGTAACAGGTACAAGGATTCCTTGTAGAGAAATGTAGTTCTACAGAACAGGAAAAGCTTTCTCTCCAAGCGAGGTGGGATGAAGAAAAATCCCAGCTACAACAAAGCAAGGAATAGTTGCTCACAAAGAAACTCGAGGTAAAGGAAATGGCCAACAGAGCACTTCTCTCTATGACAGTGGTATAATTAAAGACTGAAGAATGAGTTCCACAGCAGGTGGCACAACTTGAAGAAGTGATCCAACAGCTACAATAGTGCATCACATATATAGAGCTATGTACTATACCTAATACCCCTCAAGAGATAAGAGACCAACGAGAAGCAACTGCCTGCAGTGCAGTTGACAGACTAAAATATCTTGCACTGGAATGCAAGCAGTTGAGTAAATGGAGTGCCCAAACATATGAAAACCTCACTGAAAATCCATAGTTACAGGCATTGGAGTCGCAACTCAAGGAAGCAAAGCAGCATGCAAACACACTACAGGCACAACTGAAGGCCCTGTCGCATGTAGAAAGAATGAAGCAGTATCAAGAGAAACACACCACCCAATAGAAGATCCATACAATTCAAAGAAGAGTTATGGAAATAACTCAATGGCTTCAACCAGTTCAAGATAAGGCATGCCAATTGTTTATAGAGGTTGAAATTCAAGGAGTCGAGCTAGAGAAGGTTATTAATGCAGCCTAACAGTGCCTATAAGGGCCCATGAAAGATGCAGTGTTCCAATAGTTCACCGAGCAAGAGTTCGTAGCACAGCAGTAAGTCGACACAGCTTGAGCCAAGCTCGAGGCCTTCGAGATAGAACTGATCAGACTAGAGTGACTCGGGACAAGTCACAGGTGAGTGTTGGGGGCCTGTTGACCCTTGAGCAAGTTTTGGGATAATCTTGGTCATGTTGACCTATTTTGGGACTTCGATAGCCTATTGAAGGAGGAACGCAAGACGAAGTAGAGATCATGAGATCTCGGCCCATTTTTTGGTCCCTTTTGGGTTTTTGGGATTATGTAACGGGAAAGGGATGTCGGCCCATGGGTTTACCCATGCTTAGTCCCACTTTTGTAATGTATAAATAGATATCTAGGCATTGTAAAATATATAGGAATGATAAGTTGATTCTAAGTGCTAGTTCTATGTGATTAAAAGATTGTAAGTCTTATGTGCCTGTGTGAGACTTGCAGAGCTAAGTGCAAGTCATTGTAGAAGTTGTGAAAGACTGTGTTCTTAGATCTACTCGGGGAAGGAAGATCTAGCGAGTTGCGCAAATCTCCTGTTCTAGGCGGAGTAAGGCTTTGATGGCTCTATGCATGTAACCAATTAACTGAAGACAATAAAGAAGAAGAGTTGGTGGATGTAGCCCCAGGGTGGGGGTGAACCACGTAAATATCGTGTTGTTCTACTTTGTGCATTGTCTTGATGTGTTTATATATTCTATTTCTAAGTGCTTTAAGATGATTAGATAGATCTACTTATGCTCAGTTCTAATGATATGTAAGAATGTTAGATCTGATCCATATGAATATTCTTAGTTCTCAATCTGCTAGGTCTGACCCGTTTTACTTATGCTAAGTGCTTAAATACATTAGATTGATATGAATGCTGCGAAGCTCTATTAGTGAAGTGGATATTAGTTGCATATTAAGGAACTGATGGTGCTAAGTTCTCTATTAAGTCTCATAATCACAGATGGGTGTCCCAACTAAGGTTGCAGACACCTGAGTCTTGCAACCACACCTGCCTCTACCTCGGGTGAGACTTCATCGGCTTCGCAGGTGTTTCCAAAAGGGCCAGTAGTTAGGGTTTTGTTGGTGTGTTGTCGTAGCATTGGACCCTGGGTCTGTTCTTATGCCAACAATAGTATTTTAATACACTTTGACAACACAAATCATGGACTACCAAGAAAAGAAGGGTAAATGAAGAGAGTGAGTGACATTTATACAATGGCATCTTCGAATGATCAACACTTCTTTCAAGAGGTTAGGTCATTAAATATATAATTAAATGAGGTTAGGGGCATCAAGGACTAGATCAATTCTTCAATGGAGATTCCAAATATAACTTTCAGTTCTAAGAGGCCATGGCCATTGCAATATACAATATGGAATCCAATATGCGCAAAGACACAAAATGGGTATGAGGATTGAGATTATATATTGATGGATAACACTATGCATGATGTTATGGAAATTAGATACTAAACAATTCTTCCACAGATATTCAACCACCATACTACAAACAAATGAAGCCATAGTACAAAACATACAGTAAAACTCAGAAACTTGAAATAGGTATGGATTTTGGAACATTGGGAATGAAATATTCACGAATAATGCATCGTGCACGAGGCTGAAGGCCTTTTTTTTTCCTATGGGGAATTTAATCATTGAGTTACAAGATCACAACAATGACATAAATGAACTACTCATCACAAAAACACAATCCAACCGGGCTTGTGCAAATGGTAAGGAGGGAAATGCATGGGAGAAAAGAGTTTGAAGCTCAAAACTCTATAAACACAACAACCATGTCACCTATGCAACTATGCAACTTATGCAACTATATTGCACCAATTTCGTATGCAACTATATACAACTAGGCAACTATGCAACTATATGCAAGTAGGCAACTATGCAACTATATGCAACTTTATGCAACAATGCAACTTATGCAACTATATGAAACTATATTGCAACTCTATGCAACTATATTCCAACAATTTCGTATGCAACTAGGCAACTATATGAAACACTGCAACTTATCATGTTTTTTAGTGACTATAGGCAACTATATTGCAACTATATGCACTTATGCAACTATATGCAACTATGCAATTATATGCAACAATGCAACTTATCATGTTTTTTAGTGACAATATGCAACTATATGCAACTTTATGCAACAATGAAACTTATGCAACTATATGTAACTTTATGCAACAATGCAATTTATGCAACTATATGAAACTATATTGCAACTATATGCAACTATATTGCAACTATATGCAACTATATGCAAATGTGTTGGTACCACAAACGCATATTGGCATGATAACTTATCTTCTTCTTTTAATGAGTGTAGGTACCACCAAATAGGTATCTATCGGATCTATCTTCCTTGAGTGATGATAAAGATATACTAAGAGAGGTTGAAAGTGAGACGTGTTGTACTAGATCTACTGGTTCTAGATCAACTAGATCTGAAAAGGTAAGGAAAAGATTCGTATACGCATGAAATTTTTTATTGCCAATGGAGGGTCATGTAATTATGATGTTGATAGAATAGGTGACATTGAGTTTCCCTTGACGTATAAACATCTAGTGCAATGGTGGGCACCTAAAAAGTTACCTGAAGTGGACATAGACTTCTTCATCAGTGGGAGGATGTATCGCATTGCTCCTTCGTCCTTACATGGATTGGGGTTATTTTCCATGGATGGCATAAAGGTTGGTTATGGCACTGTAACTGAATTGATGGAGTATGTTGTACCATTATACAAATACAATCACTGGTTGATGTTGGTCTGATATACGCGAAGTATGCGAAGATACAGAGTTGCCACAAATTATATACAACTAGTAGATAAAAATCAAAATAAAGGGGCGACTATGTATATTGATGGAAGGTAAAAAGATACTAGAAAAATTGTGGGCTTTATAAATAGTACATGACCAATGGCAACAACTAAGAAACCGAATTGTATATTTGAGGGACGCGAAGGAAATCATATATTTGTATGTGCAACAAAAACAATAGTTCTAGGTGAAGAGTTGTTGATCAATTACAACTTAAATTGAATATATGGAGGGGGTGCGGCTATGGGGGTAAATATCTTACATACCATTCAACTCAACCTTTGATCAATCATTGTTACAATTTATCACTGCAATATTTCAATTTTTTACTGCATATATTTCATTTTTCATTATTTATTTTCTGATATTACTGCAATATTTCATTTTTTTAATGTTACAATTACTTTCATAACTCTTATTGATTAATTTATTGTGTCAACATCTATCTAGGGTGACCGTGAGATATCAAAGGCTACATCTATCCAGGGTGACCGTGGAAAGGCACCCACTATGCCTCAGCAGGTAAATGTTAAATACAATAACAACTTATGACTACAACAACTAAATTTCAGAAATTTCATTATTGTTTTCTGATATTACTGCAATATTCCATTTTTTTAATGTTATAGGTGAATTTCATAACTTTTGTTGATTGATTTATTGTGTCAACTTCTGTCCAGGGTGACCGTGGCATAAAATCACCCACTACATCTGTCCAGGGTGATCGTGGAAAGGCACTCGATGTGCCTCAGCAGGTAAATGTTAAATACAGTAACAACTTATGACTACAACAACTAAATTTCTGAATTGTCATTATTTTTTTCTAATATTGTTGCAATATTTCATTTTTTTAATGTTACAGGTGAATTTCATAACTTTTGTTGATTAATTTATTATGTCAACATCTGTCCAGGGTGACTGTGGCAGAAAATCACTCGCTACATCTATCCAGGTTGACCATGGAAAGGCACCCGTTGTGCCTCACCAGGTAAATGTTAAATACAGTAACAAATTATGACTACAACAACTAAATTTCTGAAATTTCATTATTTGCTTTCTAACATTACTCCAATATTTCACTTTTTAAATGTTACAGGTGAATTTCATAACTTTTGTTGATTGATTTATTGTGTCAACTACTGTCCAAGGTGACCGTGTCCG
>SNQJ01S0138986.1:25338-39078 GCA_010110895.2 Picea sitchensis | reverse complement strand
GATTGGAAGTTGGTGCTTCCATCCAGTTGGTGCTGGAAACACTCAGGGAGTTGGTGCTTCCTTCTAGTTGGTGCTAGAGAAACCAGGGAGTTGGTGCTTCCTTCTAGTTAGTGCTAGAGAAACCAGGGAGTTGGCACTTCCTTCTAGTGGGTGCTAGAGAAAATAGAGAGTTGGTACTCTCAGCAAGTTACAGCGTGCAAAACAAAGGCTGTAGCCTCATCATGAATTGGTGCTCATATATATGATAATGTAAAGAATGTAACTATTACTTATCATATAAAGAAAAAGAGGTTTTTACCCTGTATGGGTTATCTCGAGAAATATCTGTCTCTGTGTTTCTCATATATGTGTGACTGATGCTGAATGTGCCATTGTTTATTTTCCTGCATTAATGTGATCATCATTCAGGGTTTCTGCAAAGAGTTTAAAAGAAGCATAATTGTTTAAGCACGGTAACAACTGATTCACCCCCCTCTCTCAGTTGTCCAACACCTCTCTGCACCATGTCACAGATGTAATGATATCGGATCTCTATGTGTTTTGACTTTTCATGGAACACAGGGTTTTTAGTCATCTTTATACAGTTATGGTTATCACATAGGATCAAGGTTGCTTCCATCTCTAGGTCGAATAGACCTGTCAACAACTTCTGAAGCCATATGGCTTCACAACTGGAAGAACATGCAGCCATGTATTCTGATTTTATTGTGCTGAGAGCAATGCTTGATTGCTTCCTACTCTGCCATGAGATCATGTCTAACCCCAGATTGAAACAACATCCTGAAGTGCTCTTTCTTTTAGAGACACTTCCAGCCCAATCTGAATCAGTATATCCACTCAGTCTGAAGTCATGATCTCCATCATAAATGAGACCACAATCTAATGTACCCTTAAGTTACCTCATCACATGTTTTGCATCAACTAGGTGAACATGTATGGGTTCTACCAAAAACTGACTCAAGGTGTTCACAGAAAAACAAATATCTGGCCTTGTGTTCATCATATACATCAACGATCCAATGATCTGTCTATATAGTGTAGCATCAATCAATTCTAACAAAGAGTCAACCAAGATCTTCAACTTTGTTTCCATGGGTGTATTCATGGACTTGCACTCCAACATACCAAATCTCTTCAGTATTTCAACTGCATACTTCCCTTGGTTAAGGAAGATCCTCTCTTTTCTTTGCCATACCTCTAGACCTAAGAAATAGTGCATCAGGCCAAGGTATTTCATCTCAAATTCTGTAACGAGCTTCTTCTTACAGTCAATGATGAGATTTTCTTCTCCAATTATGAATAAGTCATCCACATACATTAGCAATATAGCAGGCTCATCATTCATAACCTTGAAGTAAAGGTTAGAATCTTCTTTACTCTTGGTAAATCCCAAGCTCGTTAGAAAAGTATCAATCCTCCCATACCAAGCTCTAGGACCTTGCTTCAATCCATACAGAGCCTTCTTCAATTTGGACACATGAGTCTTCCTGTCTTCAACTTCAAATCCTTGAGGTTGTTCTATATACACTTCTTCTTCAATGACACCATTCAAGAAGGCATTTTCCATGTCCATCTAGTGTAACTTCCACTTCATCTTAGCTGCAAGGGCTATGATGGTTCTGATCGAAGTGTATCTGGCTATAGGAGAAAATGTCTCTTCATATTCAATGCCTTCTTTTTGGGAAAATCCACGAGCAATGAACCTTGCTTTATATTTCTCAATGCTTCCATCAGCAGCATGTTTTATTTTTAAGAGCCATTTGGAAGATACCACATCCTTGCTCTTTGGTTTGGGAGCTATTTCCCATACATCATTATTTATAATGGATTGGTATTCTTCTATCATGGAATTTGCCCATTATTTCTTCTGAATGGCTTCTTCAAAGTAGGTAGGCTCATTCTCTAAGATATCATGCATCAAAGCCATATAACTGGAGAATGGCTTTGGTTTCTTTACTTGTCTCATGGTTGCTTCACGGACACCGTACTTCTCTCCATATTGAATAAGTTCTCTTGCCCAGGTTGGCTTTCTCTTGTGGGAGATCGTCATCTAGGGAGATTCTTGAGATTCTATTATGTCATGATCTTCTAGAATCTCCTCATCAAGGAAAGTTATGACTTATCTCACTGGTTCTGCAACTCTGGGAGCTACAGGTTCCTATTCATATACTTCTTCAAGATGGCATCTTCTTGATTTCGTGAGTGTTGCATCTTCATCAAAGGTTACATCCCTGTTGATCTCAATATGATGGTAACCTGGTATATAAACTCTGAAGGCCTTGGAGAACTCACAATATCCAACAAATATTCCCTTCTTTCCTGAAGGGTCCAGCTTGGTTCTCTTCTCTGTGGGAATATGTACAAATATTGGGCAACCAAATATTTTGAGATGGCTTACTTCTGGCTTCTTTCCGGAGAACATCTCTTCTGGGGTCTTGAACCCAAGTGCACTATGGGACAATCTGTTATGCACATATACTGTTGTTTTTACTGCTTCTTCCCATAAGCACATTGGAAGATCTTGATCATGGATCATGGTCTTCACTAATTCCATTATAGTTTTGTTCTTTCTTTCTACTACACCATTTTGTTGAAGATTGTAGGGAGTGGTGAGCTCCCTCTTGATCCTGACATCTTTGCAAAATTTTACAAACTCTTTTGAGGTGTAGTCTCCTCCATTATTCGACCTGAGTATCTTGATCTTTCTTTCAGAATGATTCTCTATTAGGGATTTGAATTCCTTGAATTTACTTAACACTTCATCTTTTGATTTCAAAAAGTAAACCCAGGTTTTACTAGAATAGTCATCAATAAAATATACATAGTATACATACCCACTGATGGAGGATGATGGCATTGGGCCACACACATATGAGTGAATGAATTCTAGGACTCCTTCTACTTTATTGTCTCTCTTCGAAAAAGGGTTCTTGATGTTCTTCCCTTGTGCACATCCATTGTATGCACCTTCATGGTCAACCTTGAGTTCTAGTAGACCTATGACTACCTTGCTTACATAAGGTAATGCCTTGTAGTTGATGTGGGATAATATTTTATGCCAAAGTTCACATGGATTCTCAATGGAGTGGGTCATGGCTTCTTCTGAGTGACCCTTTATCTTATACAAGCCACCTTCTCATTTTCCAATAATGATTTCTTTTTCCATGGTTTTTCCTTTGGCCCACATAAGAAATTATCCATCTATAAAGGCAACTCTAAAGCCTTTCTTTTCTAAATCTGATATGGAGAGTAAGTTCTTTGTCAAACCCGGTACATATAGTATGTCTTTCATCTTCATTGGAGTCCTTGAATTAAGCTTGTAATTTGATTCTCCTACTCCCTTGATAGGGTATTGATAATCATCTCCAAGTGTAACTTTATGAGAAAACTTCTTTTCTGAAAGGAAAGAAAGAATGTATCTTTGACCTATCATGTGCTTGGAAGCACCACTATCAATGAGCCACGTGTCCTCACGAGGTGATACTGATCCTGAGAGGGCTGAGATTAAGACATAGTCTTCAATTCGTTCTTTTTTCATCTTTGTGGGTGGATCTTCATCTTCAACTGCATGGGCATGATACCTCTTGTTTTTCTTCTTGTATTCTTCTTGTCAAGTTGGACAATGTTTTGCAATATGTCCCATCTTGTCACAATGGTAACATTGGTAGGATGAGAAATCTTTTCCTTTTCTTTGTCCTTTCTAAAACTTCTGGAATCTCCTTGGTTGAGATTCTTTATGTATGAATTTGTTTTGGGGGTGAGACTCTTTAAGAGTTTTTTTCTGGAAGTAAGACTTCTTTCTTCCTCCTTTAGTGTGAGTAGCTAGGGCTTGATCTTCATCTCTTGATAGCAAAGTTTCTCAGTTATCTACCCTTGATTCTTCTTGAATACATTCTTCCCAAAGACTATCAAATTGTAGTTTCTCCTTTCTGGAACAAATAATTTGGATGAATGCATCACATGGTCCTCTGAGACCATTAAGGGTTGTCATTATGAGTTTGTCTTCGTTTATAGTATCTCCAATTGCTTCTAGTTGTTCTTTGAATTCTGATATTCTTGAGAAATATTCCTGGATTGATTCGCCTTTCTGCATCCTTGTATTCTTGAGCTGAGTTCTTAGATTCATCTTTCAATTTATGTTATTTCCTTCATATAATCTAGTTAGGGCATCAAACATTTCTTTTGGAGTCTTCTTTGACGACACTTGAGGAATCAAGTGATATTTGATAGAATCTGCAACGATTCTTTTGGATCTAATTGTGTCCTTTTGGTGTTTTTCTTTAGTTGTAGCATCGGCGGGTTCTGGTACATCTTCTTTAACGAATCTTGCTACATCATTCTCTTCAAGAATGATTCTAATCCTATACTTCCAGGCACGAAATTTGTCCACACCTTCTAGCTTGTCAACAAGCTTAGTGCTTGAGACATCTTTTACTTGGAACTAGGAAAATGACCAAAAAATGTAAATGATCAAAAATGAATTTTGAACTTACCAGGAGGTGCACTTGGCTGAGGCGAGTAGCCTGGTGTGGTTAGATTTCAGAAAATCCAACTTTTAMCCCTTCTAACTTGACCAGCTAAYTGTTGGAATGGTGCTTCTGGTTTTCTAGCACTTCTAGTTTCCTGGTACTTCTAGTTTTCTGGTACTTCTGGTACTGGTGAAAACTAAGGTTTCACTTTCTGGGAGATATAGCCATTGAAAAGGTGCACTAAATATGCCAAAGTGTTCCTTGAGGTAGGACGCACTTTTCTAGATGGTTTTGGGGCTGAAATTCTTCTTCAATAAAAAGCCCTATTTTTCATGTACGGCAACAATGATGTTTTTATTTTTCTTGTGAAAGATGCTCTCTTCAGCTTAGCTCTGATACCATGTTAGAGTTTAAGCTATTATTAGGTTTCTTTTCAATTCACTAGATAACCATAGCATAGATAGGATCACTAAGAAATACACAATCACAAGAGACACATCATTTATCCTAGGAAACCCTCATGGGGGAGAAAACCCAGCAAAAGCTTCCTTAATATAGATAGCCAATACAATGCCAAGAGAATAAACCAAACAATATAAAAATTCCTCTCCCAAGTATGAACCTCTCTCTCTCTTCCTTCTTCTCCAACTGCAGCTTCAAACTTGCGCTCTGATGAACAAGTGAGTGAGTGAACAAATGAGGCACTGGCCTCTCTTATTTATTAAATCTGGCAAGTGTTGAACTGAGGTGTATTTTCACTGGCAGGGTCGACTTCTCATTCTAGATGGTTATAACCACTTTAATATATTTTGGGGGTCGACTTCTCATTTAGCATATTACAATTAGTGTTTGACCAATCCGCAAAAGGGGATTTGGTCATTTACAATGCCTGACATGATCAATCCACAAAAGGGGATTAATCTAATGAATAATACATCAATAATAAATAGAATACTCTTTGTAGTTACAATATTACAACAGACAGCGCCCTTTTCAAATTTTGATTTGACTCCTTAACGGGCATAGGGACAGAGTGGAAAGGATCAATAGCATGAGTGGGTGGAGTGACTTGTCAGGTTCTTAGAGTCATGGGGTCAACAGTGCTTGATGTCAAGTCAAGTGATGAGTCTTAGACATAAACCACAAAATAAACCTAGGCTATGAACCATAGGTGTGGGCCAAAAATGTGAACCAAAACCCAAACTTTTATTTGTTTAGACTAACCTAGGCAAATCACAAAGGGAAAAATAAAGCAAACCTAAAGACTAAAGGGTAAAAATTAAAACCTAAGGGAAAAATGACCCATGACAACTTAATGTGATAACATTGGCTCCACAGGGGATGGCATGCTCCCTCTGAGCTTCCAAGAACAAGTAGCTTCAGTGTCTTATCCTAGGGCTATGGGGTCACTTATTCGAACATAAATAAAAATAAAAAGTGATATTTACAATGAATGGAAAGCCAATCATGGCTTAAGCAAAATATTTTTTCAGAAAGTGCCCATTGACAGGGCCACCAAAAAAATTGGAATCCTCCAAGTTCTACAATTTATAAGTGTTATTTGAAAATACCTCAGAAATCTTGAAAGGACCAATCCACAAGGCTTCGAATTTACCATGTTTTCCTTTGTCTTGCTTGGGTGCATACCAATTGAGCACTAGATCTCCCATCTGGAAATCTTGTTTTCTTACCTTCTTGTCAAAGGCTTGTTTGATCTTCTGTTGATGGTCCTCTTCTTTTTCAAGTAGTTGCTCACTAGTTTGTTGTACTTCTACCAGCTATTGTATCCTCTTAACCATATCATCATGTTCTCCTTGGTAGTCCTGGAGGAATTTTTCCACAGGAAAGGCAATCTGAGTAGGAAATATACCCTCAACCCCACATACAAACTGAAAATGGTAAACACCAAGTGACCTCTTTGTTGTAACTCTATCAACCCATAATGCAAATTTCAGTTTTGAGTCCCATGCTTTCTTTTTGTCTTCTAACAATTTCTTGATGATTTTTATGAGGCTCTTGTTAGAGGACTCTACCAAACAATTTCCTTGGGGGTATTAAGGAGTATAATGGACTAATGTAATCCCATATTGTTCACAGAAATTGATCAATGGTTCAACTTTGAAGGAGGTAGCATTGTCAGTAACAATCATGTTTGGACAACCAAATATTGACATGATATCCTCAAGAAAACTAATGATTACCTTGTGGGAGACATTCCTTGTAGGAATGGCTTTCATCCAATTGGTGAAGTAATCAATGGGAGTCAAAATCCACCTATGTAGACCACTTGAAGTTGGATGGATTTCCCCAATGAAGTCAATACCCCACTGTTGAAAAGGCCCAGAAACCACCACAGGCTTCAAAGGCAAAGATTTTAGTTGTTTCTTTACAGAAAACTTTTGGCATTTGACACAAGCTCTAATCTTTGCACAAACCTCAGTAAAAAGGCTAGGCCAAAAATACCCAGCTCTGAGGATATTATAGGTTATGGTTCTCCAAAAATGATGGCCCCCACATAAGTTGTCATGAAAGTCGGTCATGGCATTTTGGGCCTCTTGTGGATCCAGACATCTCAAAAGAACTCCTAGAGGATATTTCCAATACAAGACATGATCAATGAGACAATATTTGATTTCTTTAAGCTTCAAATCTCTCACCTTGTTCTTGTCTAAACCATCAGGAGACTGCAACTTCTGCAGAAAATATATGATGTCTTTATACCAAGTGCATTCTACCAAATTTGAGATGATATGAGAGATTTTATAAACAAGATTAACTTGTTGGTTTTCTAAGTTTATGTTCATGAAATTAACCTCTAAAGCTTTGCAATTTGATTCAACCAGCAACCTGGCTAAACCTTGGCCTTTCACTAATTTAGTGGGTTTCATTTCAAGGTCAAATTCCACAATTTTAGCAATCGATTTTCTCATCTTCCCATCTATGTAAGGCTAGATAAGTATCTCTTTCACTGAGGCTGAAGGGACATATGCAACAATCTTTGAGTGTAGAACATAAACTCTGAAACCCTTGAGCGCTTTGACCAAAGCATAAGCCTGTTTTTCCATGATATCATATCTCATTTCTGCATCCCTCAATGCTCTGCTGAAAAAGGAAATAGGTTGCTCTAACCCCTCTATATTTTTTTGTAGCAAAATAGCAGCCAATGTGTCAAATGAGGCAAAGGAAAATATCAAAAACTCCTTGGAATAGTCAGGTCTGATGAGCACAGGTGTTTTAGTCAAGGCCTTTTTTATCTAATCAAAATATTCTCGAGCCCTAGTAATCCATTTCACATTATTTCCTTTCCTATGCATGGTTGTAATGTACTTCACTAATTCAGCAAAGTTAGAGATGAACCTTCTTAAACAATTGATTTTTCCCAAGAAAGACTGAACTTCTTTCTTGGATCTAGGAAACAATAAGGTATGAATGGACTCCACTCTGCTTGGATCAATTCTTACCCCTTCTACTGATACAATGTGTCCCAATAACTTACCTTTCTTCATAGAAAACAAAGACTTCTTAGGATTGAGAGAGAGACCAAACTTTTTGCACTTCAGGAAAACCTTTTTCAAATGATGATAATGCTCTTTATCAAATTTTGAGAACACTGTAATGTCATCTAGATAGATGACTACAAACTTTTCCTTCTCCCCAATGAAGGCAATGTCCATTGCTCGTTGAAAGGTCGCTCCTACATTCATCAATCCAAAGGGAATTTTAGCATATATGAATGTGCCCCAAGGAGTAGTAAAGGTTGTCTTTTCTCTATCTTCAGGCAAGACAAAGATTTGATTGTAGCCAGAAAAGCCATCAATCATAGACATCCTAGATGAACCAATGACTCTCTACAAAATGTGCTCCATCTTTGGCAAGGGGTAATTATATTTCTTGGAGCTCCTATTCAAATTCCTGAAATCAACACACAGACTAATTTCCCCATTTTTCTTCCTCACAAGAACCAAGTTAGCCACCCACTCAGAGTATCTCAAAGGAATGATGATTTTGGCATCCAACAGCTTCTTCACTTCTTTTTCCATAATAGGTAGCAGCATGGGATTTATATGCCTGGGTTTCTACCTAAAAGGCTTGGTCTCCTCTTTCAAAGGGATCTTATGTTCAATCATGTTTGTGTCATATGTTCTTAAATCTTCATATTTCCAGGAAAACACATCAACAAACTCCTTTAAAAGCTTAACTAAATCAGCCCTTTGTTCTTTTGACAAGCTGCTAGACAACTTAACATACTTTGGATCCTCTTCTATACCTAAATTGCATTCAGTCACATCAACATTTTCAGTTGAACTTTTAACCTTTACAGCAACATCATTTCTATCAAACAATCTCTCCAAGGGGATTAACCCTTTTGGAATATGGTTACTGGGCAACTGAACAATATGATGGTCAGCAATTTTATTCAGAAAAATATCAGCATGAGGAATTTTTTCAGTATCATGATCTTGATCAATATGTAAGGCAGAAAACTCATCCACAGTCTCAAGAAATCTTTTTATCTCAAGATCATCCTCAAAAACCTTCCAATGTTTGACATTGTCAAGTATAGAGGGTCTATACTTCACTTCCACATCATATTTGAGTTTAGGGGGCAAAGGAACTCTGAAGTTACTTGTTGAAACAACCAAGGAATCTGCCATAGTGTTCTCCTCTCTTCGAAAAAATGAGATATTAAAAGCTAAGAAGAAACTATCAACAATATCCCAAACTTCATTTCTGTAAGTCCTTAACCTTGAGTGTTTAGCTTGATACAAATTTTTAACTTGATGAACAATTAATTCAGCATCTCCAAACACTGCTAGCTTTTCAATCCTCGTGTCTTTAGAAACCCTCAAACCCAAAACAAGAGCCTCATATTCAGCCACATTGTTTGTAGTTTCAAATTCAAGCTTGTAGGACAAAGATATGATCTCTTGGGTAGGATAAATAAACACTACCCCAGCACGAGCACCTTCCTTAGAAGATGCCCCATCAAAAAACATCTTCTAAATAGAGGTATTAGGAGGAAGATCTTCACAAGAGGTGATGGACTGTTTTCTTATTTCAATAGGTGGTTGAGGAGCATCAGTGAGTTGTAATATACTGGATCATAAATCAATATCAAGTGAAAAAATAGGGTGGTTGGTAGGATATGCTTCATCATTGATGATGTAGGCTAGTTGTGCCTCCCTATAAAGTCTTCTATGTTCTCCCCCAAACATAGGAATGGTGGCATATGAAAGGTCCATCTGCAAATTTCCCCATAGTCTTTTGATCCAAGATCATGACAAGAACATCCCAAACTTAGGGGGGACATCAGTCACCACAATATCCATGACCACACTTTTCATCGGAAATTGGAACAAGGTAACAACCAGATCTTTAATAACCCCAAGACACTTCACCTTCCTCGAATCAAATGAGTATAGGTCATAGTAGGTCTTTGTAATTTCCAACCCAAGCTCATCCATAACAGTTTTAGGAATGAAGTTATGAGATGCCCCTGAGTCCATCAAGCAATTGTGTAACACTTTATCATGAATGTTTAATGATGTGTAGAAAGGGGGGGATGAGTCATCTCTATCCTCTACCAAAGGTCCCAAGATGACTGCTAGTTTTTCATCTTGCAGGTTGACTGAATCTGTGGAATTAGAGGAAGGCTCAGGCTGCAACATTTTAAAAATATATCTTTTAAATTCCTCATTCTTTATCAGCTCCAAAAAAGGTACAGGGATTTTGAGTTTTTGAATCTCACTTTCAAAACTAAAGGAGGATGGAGATTTCAGAATCTCTTTAATTTCTAGGGAAGAACTCTTAACCAATGCTTGAGGGCTTTGTGCATATTTTTCTTTGTTGCTAGCTTCCATAGCCTTAGCATAATTTTATGTTCTAGTGTGTTGTTCAGAAGTGTCAGTCTTTCCCTCTTTCTTTTTTGACCTTAGGTTGTATTTACTTGGATTGTCATTGGTTTTTTCCCCTTTACTCAATTCATTTAACTGACTCTTCATATGCAGATTGGGTTAAATGAGGAGATGAAGAGGTGTCACCAATACAATGGATTTCAGGATTAGTTTATTCATCCTCTCCTTCTTCATCGGCAACAAGGTTATTTTGGAGAGGGGCTAGGAATTTTTTATCATCCCTATCCCTATTTCTTTGATCTCTTTGGAGGACCTGAGGGGTATTATTTGGTCTTCTAAAATTTCCTCTATTATCAGCATTATGTGTGTTCCTATAGCTCTATTTTCCTTCAAGTTTCAACTTCTCCATTTCAGCAGAAAGTGATTTTACCAATTTTGTAAGTTCATCAACTTGAGGGTGGACAACAGGGGATTCTGAGGTTGAAGCTTCAGCCCTACATTTCCTTCTGTCTCTATCATATTTTCCCCTAAGTTTGTCAACTTCCAATATATTAGATTCTACTTCTAAGGTTGCATCTTGCATATGAGCTAAAGCGGTAGATCTTCTTTCTCTCAACAGGAGGCAAAACTCAGGGTCAAAAACACTGGCATAGGTAATCTTGGAAGAGGTTTTTGTAGGCTTTATTTCAATGGGAATCTTGTTGTACATTTAATTAAATCTTTTTTAGAAGTCTGAAACAGATTCCCCCTCTTTCCTCTTAAGTGATCCAAATTTTGTATTATAATAAAGGAAATCCTTTTTATCCCCCCAATGCCTCAAGAAAGCATCATCCAAAGCTTCAATCCCACCAATAGATCCATCAGTCAAACCCCTAAACCATTTTCTAGCCTAACCATCAAGGCTCTGTACAAATACCCTCATCCATACATATTCATTCTCAATGTTAAGATTATTTGCATAACTATAAAAAGCTACAAGGTGTTCCTCTGCAGTTATGTCTTCCTCCCCTGTGAACTTGGGCATGTACTTAAGGTAGTCTCCAATAGGGAGAGAATTCATAGGCTGAGGTAAAATAAGAGGGGCATACCTAGCAGTCACTATGGCATCCATCCTATCTCTAGGAATATTAGCACCTTCCATTGGGTTGTGCACTATAGGAGAACAAGGGAGTGATGGAGTTTTGACAGGTAGGACTGCAACTCGGATTTTTAGAGAAAGAGGAAGCTTGGATGGAGAGGTTTCAATTTTCAGAGGAAGAGGTTGAGTCTTGGAGGAAGATGGTATAGGCTCAAAGGGAAAAGAGGATTCCTCTTCTTTATTCACAACAACTTTGGTAGGAGGAGGAGTGGGAAGGTCCAAAGTAGGAAAATCTTCAAGACTCTAAAGTCTGAACCAACTTACAACATCAAGAGAAGCAAGGGTTCCAAAAAAAAAATCTTTCAATTTGGGGCTAAAAGAAGAGTATTCAATAGGAAAATCTTCAATATCCAAACTTCTAGAAACTTCAACATAAGGTAAAAGAGGATAATTGGATATTGCTACTAGAATTTTAAAAGTAGAATCATGTAAATAACTAGAAGTACCTGGTACAACAGCTGAAAATCCTTCTTGAGAATCCATTCATTTCTTGATAATCTTCTCTAGGTCATATTTAGGTGTTTCCATAGGTAGACGTGGAGTAGACCTCGTGTGTCTGCCTTTGGGAGCCACAAATGAAACAGTGGAGTCACCAAGTGCAAGTTGCAATCTTCAATGTATTGATTTGTAATGCACCTTCAGAATCAGTATTGCTTTGTCGTTCAATCCTAGAGAAATGTCTTCAATTCGTTCTCTGGAAACGGTGCCAAGAATGTTAGTACTGAGAATCACCCTCAGATTGCAAGAGGATAAGCCCAGTACCCATCAAAAGGTTTGTGGATGTAAATTTGTGATTAAAGGTCAAATGGACAAAAATCAGCATAAGAATGTTTTAACACAGAAATATGGGCTAGCATGCATAAGCAAATGAGGTTTTGATTAAATTCAGTTAGTGGTTTAAGGGTAAAGGTGAATAGGAGGAAGACTTAGTGAGGAAGGTGGATAGGTCTGCTATAAGCATCAGGCCTTCAAGCAGCCAGGAGAAGAAAAGCTCAGTCACAAGAACTTCTTGAACTTAAAGTTTAAAACACTGAAGAACATTCATAGCAGCATTATAATCAAACATCCATTATAACACAACCCCAACATCTCATATGGATCATCCAATCATGAGCATTTTAGAATAAGAGGCAACAAGATGATGAAAGGAAACCGACTTCTATTAATGAAATTGTCTCAAGACTGCTCTACTTAGCCAAAATATTACAAAAAAGGGAGCTTTATTCAACCATTTGAACCCCATCATATCATGCATATGATGTATTTATAATAAAAAACAATAGGCAAGAGCTAAAGGTGCAAGTTGGCCTCCCTATCCTAGGATTATCTACAAAAAACTACAATTCTAACATCTATACCAACAGATCTAAAAAACTGCTAAAATTAAGGAGCCATGTTGGCAACCACTCTAACAAACATTAAATGACATGTCTTGCAACTTGGGTGCATCCTTCTTCAGTGCCATGTGTCCTCCAAGCTCATATGTTGATCCCCAACTGCCACCTATTGATCTTTGGTTCCCTCCACATCATCAAAGTCAAGAAGGAGTCATGAATTCAAAACCTTTCACTGTAATGGCTAGTTCGTAGCGCCATTCTATAGCACATTCGGTAGCCAATTCCGTAGCGTCCTCCTATAAACTGCTCTGTAGATTCTGTAGCGCCCCTTTGAAAAACTACTCTGCAGATTTTGTAGTGCCCCTCCTGTGCTTGGTCAGGTGATTTCATAGCACCTTGCTGTAAACTGTGTTTCCGTCCTTATACACACTTGCAAACGTGAGCTAAGTTTGTCTCACTTAGCGTGTCCTTGGAGGCACAATGACTAGGTTCAAAGCCCACACTGTCACTTTGACCGGAACCTCTTTCGTCTAAGCTCACTCCTAGGGAAGCCAAGGGGGTAGTCCCTAGTTTCTAGATTAGTTTTAGATTTAAGTTCTAGGAGTTGTTTTTAATTATTTACAAGGTTTAGGGGATTCTAATCCTAGGATGCACAAGCAGCAATGCAAAGTGCAAGGGTTAGCATGTGAAGCAAGCCTTTTCCCAGGGCAACTAAGAATAGTGCCTAAAGATTGGTCAAGGGGTCAAATAAGTTAAAGGATTGTTTGTTACAAATAGATTACAATATTACTTAAAAAAGAATAACTTGATCAAACAAATATTAGATACAAGATTTACAATTTAAAGAATGCTAAAATATAACAACAAGCTAACCACTTATTTATTTGTGTTTGTGCAGGATATAAAAAGATTAAAGCATCATATAGCAAAAGATCAAAGCA
>SNQJ01S0138986.1:0-15339 GCA_010110895.2 Picea sitchensis | reverse complement strand
TTACCAGTGAAATGTAGCAAGAGTCTAATGTGATATTGGTATATCATGTTAAATCTACCCTCACATGTAAAATATCTCTGGATAATCTTCAGCATTTTATCAAAACCCTTAACCATGTGGCTCCTAGGCACTCCCTTAAGACAAATTGTCTTTCTGATAGTCTGGCTTGAGGAAATCCTTGGAAAAAGTTGCATTGAGGATCATGGATTTGAACCACCTCTCACCAGTGTTGAGTATCTCAGTGGCTACTGTAATAGTGGCCTCAGATACCTCAAACTCAAGGTTTCCTACCTTGGTCTTAATGCCATCAAAGTTTAAGGCAAATTGCCTTGCTACTTCAGGGTGTCCCCTCTGCATGGTTTGACAAAAAGAGAGGCAGCCAACCCTTTGGAAAACCTCCTTGACCATAGGCTCAACATCAAACAGGTGCATGTCAGAAGGCTCAGTCCTGACCACACTCCCTCCCTTGTGAGACTTCTTCTTTTGTGGTGTATCCATGGATAGAAACAGGGGATCAAAGACTATAATGCTATGAGGGGTAAAGAAAGCAAACAAAGGCAAAGGTCTTTGAGTTTTAAAGGTGATCAATGGTTGGTCATTCAGGGTTTTCCTCCAACTCACTTCTGGATTAACAATAGACTGGTCTGATGGTTTAAAAAATGAGGAAAAGATACTCTGAGAAATCGTGTGAAGGGAGACTGCATTGTTTAGGTTTAGACTGTCATTAAGCCACCGTACAAGGTCCTCAAAGCTTTTAAAAATGCAAGGGCTCCTAACTCCTTACTGCAAGAAAACTTGTGAGATGAAATTATAACATGACTCAGTGGAAAAGGGGAGCTAATTGTTGGAGTTGTGAGCGTAGAAGATAGCAAAGGTTTGATAAGGAATTGGCAACGCTGGAATAGAGGATTTGTAGTGCAATCTAGCAATAATTTTAGTAGCGCAGTATGGGTAATGTGAGCCAAGGTGATAAATGGGCGCTCAAAGTCTAAAGCAAAAGGTCTAAGTTCCAGTGAAGGAAAAAAATTCACCGTGCAAATGGCTATGGAGTGTGTGGCAGAGGAGGTAGAGAGGTTGGTTGGTGAGAAAAGTTGTATCTTGCAGCGCCAGGCGCTACCAAAAGATAAGACAGAGATATCTTAATGCTCTGCAAAGAAGCTGAAAAGGCTCATGAAGTACCTGGACATTATGGCTAATAAGTGGAAGATCTGCAGCAAGCTATGGAGTTGTTACATCCACCTCAGCCTCCAATTCACCTCGAACAGTTCATCATGTAGCGCAATCCGTAGCTCTATCTGGACTATTGGTTTCAGCAACGTCGAGCTTAGGAGGAAGATTTCAAATTGGTAAACAGTGAGAACCTCATAAATGACCAAATATTAATATTCGTTTTGAAAACAAGGGTGTTGAAAACAATAAAATACATGACATCAGATGATGATGGCGAATGATGGTAAAGGAGCAGAAGTACAAAGGTGCGCTACAAAAACGCCTAGTGAGTTGGCAGCGCCCTTTTCAAAGTTTGATTTGACTCCTTAACGGGCATAGGGACAGAGTGGAAAGGATCAAGAGCATGAGTGGGTGGAGTGACTTGTCAGGTTGTTAGAGTCATGGGGTCGATAGTGCTTGATGTCAAGTCAAGTGATGAGTCTAAGACATAAACCAAAAAGTAAACCTTGGCTAAGAACCATAGGTGTGGGCCAAAAATGTGAACCAAAACCCAAACTTTTATTTGTTTAGACTGACCTAAGCAAATCACAAAGGGAAAAATAAGCAAACCTAAAGACTAAAGGGTAAAAATTAAAACCTAAGGGAAAAATGACCCATGACAACTTAATGTGATAACAGGGCACACTTCATATATGAAAGGAGTCATGTAGGAGGAGGGGGGGCGCACTTGTTGTGGAGAGAGCTTAGTGAGGAGCTAAGGGCACACATTCATAGAGGGAGTTCTTGGTAGAGGAGGGGCGCACCAAAGCTAGGTGTGCACCAAACCATGGAGAAGGGTGCACTTGTGTAGAGGGCGCAAGATTCAAGGGGAGAAAGCAAGGGTTTCACAAAGCTTCAAGTGGGTAAAGGAAAAGGTCAAGGCATCTCATGAGTCAAGACAAAGGCTCAAAGGCAAAGGCACAAGGGAAAAGGACAAAGGAAAGCAAAACAAGAAAGGTACACCAAGGCAAGGGGCGCCTTACTTCAAGAGGCTAGCAGGGAGGTCTTCAAGGAACTCCAAGGCATCCGAGAAGGGTTTTTATTGTACCAGGTTCACTTGTATATGTTTTCCATGTTGTACATTTTTCTTTGAGGCCTTCTATATACATTTAGTCCAAACTGGTTTTCACTATGGGGGGGGTTTTCCAGGGTCATGTTGACCAAAAACATATGTGTCAATTTCATGCATGCTTAGAAGTGTAGATCAACATTTAAAGTTTAAAAGATCTAGAGGTAGTGTTATTTGTTTTGAAGTATATTGCATGTGCTAATATTGAGACAATAAAACACTTGCAAGGGCACCTCAAATGGACACTTAACCACAAAATTATCAGCAAAAAGTGAACGAACAGTTTGTTGTCCTAAAAGACAGCAAGAAGACAGTTTTGGAAAGTCAAACTTAGAGCCAAAATAAAGGTCAAAGACATACCTGTTTTGGCAGCCTAATAGTACCTCAGAAAATCTACACCGACAGCATGAAACTATGTTAGATGCACGTTAACAAGCCCTAATGGCTGAAAATGTAGAAATTGCAGCAATGACTATGTTAGAGATGATTCCAAACATTTAATGCAAAATGTTAGACTATAAATGCTAGGAGAAGAGGATGCAAATGCAAGATCCTAAAGCTAACACAAAATCTTTGGGAGAGAGAGAGCGCTAAACTAGGGTTTTGTATCATTTGCAAATGAGAGACTAGTGTCATTTTCTCTCCTTGGGAAAATGGAGTCTATGCAACAATACTCAATGGAGGCTAGGAGCATAAGAAGAAGTGAAAATCAAACCCTATGGATATACCATCATAGGCCTAGGGATGGAATTCTAGGAAGGAACCCTAAGGTTTATACCATCATAAACCTTAGGTGTCGTCCTACTTCTAAAGCGTCTAGCAAGAGGATCAAGCGAACTAGGTTAAACCCTAGAATTTATACAATCATAAAACGTAGACTTTAACCAAGAGAAGAGACAAGGTTAGGGGGATACGCAATTATAATCCCTAACTTAGCCCTAAATGCTTCAACAAAATTCAGATTGACAAATAAGGGAAGGGAATAAATAATTGTAATCATTCCTTAGGGTTTCTAAAATGAATCAAAGATACAAGATAACATGCAACTATTAACCATCTAATAGAGCATTTCACCAAAATATACCAAGAAAAACACTTAAACTTGGAAAGAACACTTACTAAACCAAGTCGTTGTGCATAAGAAAACCCTAGTTTCATAGATCATCCATCAAAACAAAAAAAGCATCCACAAGATCATCCTCTAAAAGGTGCACACAAGTACTTCATAGTAGAAAACAAGAGAAGAGAGCAATAGAAGTGACTCTCCACAAGTGATGAGTTATGATCTAGCCTTAAGGTAGTGCTAGCCTCTTTATATGAGGCAAGCTTAGTGCTATAACCCCTCAAAGCCCCAAAAATACAAAATTATCCATGATACAAGTGAGATAGGTCAACGTCGATCCCTCTAATAGCCTCCCATGCAAAGGTACATTGAAAATATAATAAAACGTCCCCTCAAAAAGTGACATGTGGTGTGAAAGCCTCCAAAGACTATGACATCATCCTCCAAAGGTGAAAAGGTGCCTCCAAAGGGCACATCCCTCAAAGAAAAGGTGCAAGCAACATCAAAGGCCATGTCCCTCACCTCAAGGGTCACGTCTCATCAACATCAAGTGCCAAATCATCACGAAGAAGGATCCCTCCAGGCTAGGTCGGATCAACCACCATCATAACGTGATGTAATCTCCATAAATGGAATGCCCATGAGATAGGGTGTGATGTCATAACAGGTGAAGAAGGCTCCATAACCTCTCCCAAGAGGTGTGACATCTCCAAGTGCAACATCATCCAACCAAACTCTGATATGCTTCGGGGTGTCCTACCCAAGGAGAGGGGCTTCTTGCCCTCTAAGTGACCATCAAGCTATATCTTCCATATCCAAACCCATATGCTCAGTGTTCAACGCGAAGGAGGTATGGAAAGGTGCCTCAAGGCATACCCAATCATCAAAGGACCCAGCGCTCTATGTCAAGTGTGCAACGTCCTCTGAAAGATGCATAACATCCTAGGTGTCATGATCAAAACGTCCTCCAAAGGACCATGTCAAGTGCACCATGGTCAAACAAATCCACAGAATCAGGTAAGACCAACAATCACAGAATACAAAAGTCATTAGAATCATACAAAGTAAGTCATCACTTAATACCAAAACCAAATCAGCAATTCACATTAGGTATCTTCTTCAAACTTCGCATTAGCTCAAGACTTTATGCAATTTGACAATTTTAGGTATGGGGGGACCATCAAAAGACCCTATTATGTGTGGCAGTGCCCAAGTAGAGGGACAGTTCCTCAAAAAACCCATCAAAGTGTAAGTATGGTGAATGAAAACGTTATCGGGTTACTTCATTGTGGTGGAGTCATTAACATGGTATCGTGCTAGGTAAATTTCCATGAGTGCCTTTGAATAGGGAGTGCTTGATACTTGAGATACCATTTCCTTGACAGTTTATGTATTCCAAACCCCTTTCTTGCCTTTTGATATTCATTTTATACATTGCAAGTCCCCTTTTTAGGTTTCCAACACTTTATTCTTTATTTTTTTTCTTACTGTAATTAAGTCCTTTTGATTGATATGCATTCAGTGTATTAGGACTAGGGGTGATTGCCTCATAATGAGGGGGTAGAGCTCAAGCTAACCTTTGGATTTTGAATTTGGTCATTCATAATCTCATTATTTCTTCTTTCTTTAACATTATTATTTCATTATCTTAATCAATTTTTGTAGCAACTACATCAACCTCGACATTCTAGCCCTTCTTCTCATAGGAGAATGAACCGCGGGCCTTTTTGGTGTACATGTAACAACCATTACCGAAGTTTAGTACACTACAGAAGGCCGCAGGATGGAAAGTGTCAAGTATGGGGGGAACAATATGTTACCCATATCAAAGACTCCCAATAGTACCCTTATTCCCCAAGAGTGACAACACTGGACTAGGATACAAATGATGGCCACCAAGGTGAAACAAGGCAAAAAGCATAACTTCCATGCTTATGATTCATTATCTGACTTCTACCCATGATCCTCACCCAAATCCTAATGCATTAAATATGACACTTTATATGAAACAATGACTAGTGTGCCTTATAATGTGTTGGGCCACCATCATCCGATGAACCATGTCGATTAGGTGTGATAAGCTAAGTTGAATCTGAGGGGCTACAATCTGTGGAGGATACTGATCATCATCATCATCATCATCATCATCATCGGGATCATTGTCTTCATTGCGGACCATGAGACAGTGATGGTTCAAGAACTGCCTTCGTTATATGAACCATCACTGTTACATCTAGTTACCCCTGGGTGAGAGGGGGTAACAGGATGTAACAGTGATGGTTCATATAACGAAGGCAGTTCTTGAACGGATGCAACGAATGCAGTTCTTGCACTGATGTAACCTACCTTGTAGATAATTATATATCTATAAAGCCCTAAGAGGCATATGTAAGTTTTAAGCCAGTTGAGCAATAATATATCGATACCTTGCCCCATGGATGTTTCCTTGATGTCATGTCAGGATTTTACCACATAAAATTGACTATTTTTTTTAGTGTGCTTGTTGTCTTATTTCTCCTTATTTTCTCCAAATTAATTTTGTGTTGCAGTTTATATATTCCAGAAATGGTATCATAAGAGTGCTTCCAGATAGGCAAAGCTTTGGTGCAGGAATGGAAAACGTTGTACTTGATTTTCACAAATAAAGACATCAGAGAATGTACATAAATAGTGCAATTACACTATTTTCACAAGGCTGCATAAGGCATGCAGCCTCTTATCACAAAGATATCATGCCATTAAAAATATTTAAATGAGTAATCAATAAGCCAGATGCAATTAACCGAGCAGAAAATTTGCTTTATAGATTTTCAAATAATTTGGGCCACTATAACCATCATTAAAAATGGCAGGAACACATGCTCTCAATTCCTATCAATGGCTTCAATTAACTAGAACAATGCAAATTTTCATCCAAATATGTTTAAAACGAAATTCTACAATCCGAATAAAGCTATAAAGTTTAAACATTGATTGGATGGGGATAGTCACTCTAAAAGAAGTGGCTCTAAGGTATTAGAACATTGTGTTCACAAACTGTAAACAAATGGTGAAACATTTGATCTAATGTGCTATAAATATACAAATATGGATTGCCAGAATCAGACTCTAGGCTTTTTTTGCCAGGTACTCCTTTTCTGCTTTATTCAGACGACCTTGGAAGAGTCCCCATTCATACCTACATCTCTCCCTAACCTGCACTCAAAAATAAAAAATAAAAACACTAGCAATTAGTGACCAAAAATAGAAATAAAGAGATTTACCAAAATAAAGCTATTCTTTCACTATAAAAAGAAAGTTATTCTATCATGAAAAAATGATGCATAAGAACTTACCCCTTCCCAAGGTGCTTTTCCATTATTAGATTCACCCTACAAAAAAATACCAACAGTTTTATTCAGCAAAAGAAACTTAAATCAATGAAGTTTTAAAACTTGCCGGAACTCAGATTCACCTGATTTCCCAGTGAAGGTACAACATTATGGACAATCCATTGTGAATCAACAACTCCAATTTTCTCATGTGCGGGCTACATATGCAAACACTAAAATGTTAGTCCTCATGTAACATGGACAAAATCCTTCACAAAACTAAAGAATTCAAATTGAAGAATTGCAAAATCCACAGATTGTCTTCATAAATCAACAAGGTTTATCCCTAACAAGTTCAACAACCGTAATAGAATACATTTTATGTGTTGCTTCTTGTCTCACTTCTGCAAGCTCTCTCTGATGTGTGTGTGCATTCTTCCTTGAACTAATAGCTTTGTAAGCACAACCAATTCAACTAACCAGTGTCAGTAAAGAAATGTCCATCTGTGCACGTGTGCAGACATGTGTTACCCTTCAAGGCATTTCCTTGACAAGTAGCTTTGCAAGCATTGCCAATTTAATACCCTTTTAACGCCTATTAGAAGATAAACATGCACTTGTGTGGATGCTTCATATTTTTATTTCCAATGACATATAACATAGAATAGAAGACATGTTAACGATGCATCTCATCTGGTCCCTTGAAAAATATCATTTGACATGTATAATGACAATTTTCATCCACGGTATGGGAAATATATGAGATAATAGCGTAGGCAACCAGGGTATACACCTTGACTATTACAAAACAAAAATGAAAATCTTAAATTGCTGGAAAATATGTTGAAGTGTAGAGCAAGTATTTTATCAGCAGAATGTCAATTGGGTCTAGCCTAAGAGGTTAAGAGGACTGTTATCCTCCCCACCCAAGATCAATTCTCGCAAGTGGCAAGTTGGGCTCTTGATAAGTATACTGTTGTATCGACCTTCAGCCCTGAAGAATCCGGTTTACACTAGGTATCATCCTCAGAATGGGGGGAAGTGCCTGGTGGGTTTCCCTGGGATATGTATTTCACGGAAAAAAAGTACTTTATCGGCAAAGCTTTCAAGGAATGTAGACCCTCCAAACTGAAACTGAAGGCAAATTCACCTCTAATGAGTTTGCTGATTTTTGTAGGCAAGAAGGCATTCAAAGACAATTTATGTGTCATACATTCCCCCTCAGTATGGAGTTGTGGAGAGAATAAATTGCACAGTTGTTGAGATAACCTGCTGTAAGTTAGAGAGCAGGGCGCTGCCAAATAAGTTTTGGGCAGAAGTGATATATGCTGTTGCATATTTGCTCGATAGCTGCCCTACAAAATCACCGGAAAAGGTCACCCTGGAAGAGGCTTGGTCAGGTAGAAAGCCTCAGGTTAGTCACCTCAATGTTTTTGGATATGCTGCTTATGTTTTAGTTTTAAAGGAAAAAAGAGCCAAATTAGATGCAGAATGTAAAAAGTTAATATTTGTTGGTTATAGTGACCAACATATGGCTTATAGACTATTTGATGTCCTTGTGGAAAACACCTGAATTAGATACATGAATCTAATCAGAAATCTATTGATGGTGATTGTTTTGGTGTTGAAAATTGGCCAAGTTGTGCAGTAAGCAAGTGCAAGTTTAGGGGTAGTCAGTGAGTGGTAGTGTGCATGAAGAGCGTAGCTAGCTGAAAATGCTCCAAGACAAACTAATATCAGTTCTGATTTTGAGGATAGAACAGAGAAAAGAATGCTTAAGTAGTACTACAAAACCTTGTAGGATGTTGGATTGGAAGAGCTTCCTCAACCAAGTGAGACAGGGCCACGCAGAAAACCTTTGAGTAAAGGTAACCAAGATAAACATGTTAATTGTGCATTGAAGCCCGTTGTTCATAATTTCTTTCAACTGTGCAATTATGATGAATTCAAAGGGCGTGATCAGTGGGAAAGGACCATGAAGGCCAAGTATGATGCACTCATGAGAAACAACACTTGGGTGTTGGAGATACTACCTCCAAGTAAGAAACCCATTCATTGCAAATGAGTTTACATGACAAAATATAATGCAGAAGGATCCCTGGACAAACACAAAGCGAGGGTAGTTGTAAATGGTTTTGTTGAACAGGAAGGAGAGCATTATGTAGAAACATTCACCCCAACAACAAAGTTGGTCACAATCAAATTGGTGAAGCCATGGCGGCATTCTTTGGATGGAAGATTTAGCAAATGATGTAAAGAGTGCTTTCCTCAATGCTGATTTGGATGAGGAAGTGTTTATGTATTAACCACAGAGGTTCCAAGCTGGCAGGTAAGGAGCATTTGATGTATATGCTGATAAAATCTCTTTATAGCCTAGAACAGGCTCCAAGAGCATTGTATACAAAATTGACAAACATCTTATAGGATCTGAATTCAGAGGAGGCCCTTCTGATCCAAATCTTCATGTCAGAAGCACAGGTGGTGATTTAGTGATTGTAGCAGTTTATGTAGATGACATGATCATCACACGTAATAAATTCAATGCAATTCAAAATGTTAAACCTGATTTGTGTTCAGCTAATGCCATGACTGATTTAGGTCTTCATTCATCACTACTTAGGTGTAGAATTTTGGCACACTCATGGTTTTGTTTGTCACAAACCATGTATGCCAATAGTTTGTTGAAGAAATTTATGGTTGATTGTAACTCAACAACTACACCGATGGAGGTTCTACTGAAGTTATCAACCACATCTAACTCTGAACCACCGAATGAGTCATGTACACAGATAGTTGGTAGCTTGTTCTCAAAGCCCATAGGTCAGATTTGGGCTTTGCAGTCAGCTCCATTTACAATTTAATGTCAACTCCCAAGGTCTATCATTGGTATCATGTATGGCAGAGGAAAGGATATTCATCTTGGATTAGACAGATCCAGATTAGGCAGTTTCAGTTGTTGACAGGAAGTCCACTACACGGTATGTTTTTAGTCTCAGTACAAGTTCAATTTCATGGCTGAGTAAGAAGCAACACACAATATCACTTTCCTCCACTGTGGAGTATAGGGCAGTAGTGATTGCAGCTTGTGAAGCAATTTTGTTGAAGGATACACTGAATTGCGAGTTATACACACTGATCCTACTATACTTCACCATGATTACCAAGCATTCAAATTCTAAGAACTGACAACAAAGCTACTAAGGTGGAACAGGGCTACAAAACAGAATAAACGTAATATGTCAAGTTGATGAAGTCCTCTTTAAGATGGTTCCCTCTTGAAAGCAATTAGTGTAACTCCTAAATATTTTGTCTTGTAAATCTTGCCACTTCAGGAAATATGTGAAAATATGACCACATTTACATCAAGTATGATTCAAAGTTACAATATAGTTGATAAACCTGTCAAAATACATTTCAAATGTATTCACATCCAAATAAAATTTTAGACTAGAAAAAAGTATAAAAATTACAATCAAGACAAAGTTTTACTTACCTCTACACACTTCCGCAAGGCAAAGTCTAAACCCCATCCATGAACCAAATCATTCTGCAAAAAACAAAGTAACATTTCTGTTGACAAACTGATTTATAACAAGCAAAGCAAACTTTGCTTCAAATGTAGTTATTGATTTCATACCTGAATCATATGCCAAACACATTGCCATGCCTTTCGAGAAAATACAGGAGCCATTATCTCAACAAATCTGGTTAGAATAATACTCTATTAGAATCATTTGTAGTAAGATATATGTTCATGCCGAGAAAAAATTTCAAGTGCCTTAAAAATACAGACTAAATAAATAGCATGTAGGAAAGTATGCTGCCTTCCCACATTTTATGAAAGTTTTTAACTCTTTAAGTTTTATGTGAAGAATGCATACGCTGCACATGGTGGCAGATGGGGGTCACTGCACCAGCCTGGTCTCTCCTGGGTTTCCCTGATGGAAATAACAGTATGAATTAAAAATCCAATGGGATACAAATGGGAGAGAAAGGGAATAAATAAGGTATAAATTGAAGAGGATGAGAAAGGAGAAATAAAGTCACAAAAAACAATACAATTCCTTACTTATGGACTTCAGAATCACCCCTCCTTTTTGTCATTTGCCACGTCAGGCCCCTATTTGGCTCCAAACCAGGTTGTGATATCTCCAAACCATGCTTCCTTACAAGTCCTAGGTATCTGTCATGACATTACATAGGCTTCATGTGAGATCAAACAATTCAATACTGCATAACAAACATAAAGGAAAGTAACACTGAAAACTGTAAGCTGCCAAAAAATAAGGTCCTCCCATTCAAGTCCAACTATAGAAATTACTACAATGGAGATGAGATGGTTGGTGTGCTGAGAACTCAATATCAAACTCACAAAAGAAGATAAATATACAGACAAGATTCAATCTTGGAAACATAGACTTTGTAAAAATCAAAGAATACTTCACTATAACGAAGGTGATGGTGGGAATAATTTTAATTAGGCCTCTGTATCCAAAAGTCTATGATTAATTAATGCTCCAAGAAGTTAAACAAATGAGCAATCTACCAAGTTATTAAGCTCTAAATTGCATTTTACAGTGTCTTAGCATAATACAAAATGGAGGAATTGACATGTACATATTGGTGTTTGAATCTCTCTCTTGTTTACTTCTGTTGGAAAAAATTGTTTACTCTAGGAATGCCCTTATCAATTGGGATCAGAGAAATCCTATCCTAGAATTTATTGGATTTATTATTTATTCTGGTGTTGTTGGAGGCTATCATATTCTCCTAACCATACAATTTCATCCTCCTTTTCAACAGACATTTCTTGAGCCATTGTACATGTTATATGTATCAAGAAAATTGCTATATTTACGTTCAACAGAGTTGCATTTTGTCAAGTGTGGGTTCACCCAAAGTTTTGAATTGAGTAATGAAAATGAAAAAGAATAAATAGAAAACAATGTGTCTGCATATAACTCGAATAAAAAGGAAAATAGAAATAACAATATTCATGAACACAGAGACATTCATCATGCTCACATTAAGTACAATAGTTTATGACTCTATTTACATGTATGTATATGTCATCAACACAGATTTATAAGTATAGACACAATGATGCCTTCATTTGTGATGACAATTCTATTTGAAATGCGGGACCCTTATACACGGTGCAGTCCTACGTACATGCCACACTGGTCAAACAGCTATATAGAACTTCATAATGGAGACTTCCTACCAAAAACTTCATAATGATAATGACAGTGTTGACCGCCTATTCAACTAGGGGGTCAACTCCATGTACCATGAAGATATGCATCATCAGATGCAAACATGTCGAAGACTATTTGGTTCTACAGGGCATTTTTTGCTCCAGCACATAGTTTTGTAAGCGGGATTTCCGCACCCCTGCGTGGGTTATAATGTAATAGGTCTACATCGATCATAGTTAGGTCAGTTGCCTTAGGATTTCTTCATTAGGGGAGTTCCTTTCACTGAGTGTGTTTTATCCTCAGGAGGTTGATTTGGCCTAACCAGCCTTCTTAATCTCCCTTGAGTTTTTCACTCTCACTAGCAATAAATCCTCCAAAGTGGTGAAAGGCATTCTAATGAAGTCATTCTTGGGTAGCTAGTGTTTAGGAATGATGTAAATGACCATGTAAGACAGCACGCGAAGTTTCGTGATTTTTAGTCAAGTCTAGATAGGTTTTTTTTAATTAATTAATTTTTCCTAAGGTTGGGAATTAATTAATTGTTTTTGATGAAAAATTGTAGAAACTTGGTCCCTGGGCTTTTAGTAGGGGTATTTGTACTCAAAAGAAATGGAATGAGACCCCCTACACCCTTGGACCAAGTTTCGGCTCAGTCGAACAAGTTTTGTTAGGGTTTTGTCCACTTAGGAGTCTTAGTCAAATAAAAGCAAGCAATTTTAATTGCTAAACCCAAGACATGGGAAAATGTCATTTTTGTAATAATTAATCAAATAAGGTAAAGTAAAGTGACAATTGATGAGAGGAACCCCACCTAACCTACCCACACCCTTCCTAACCTTTACACCCCTTTACCCACCACTTTAATTAATTTCTTACCTTGGGATTTGCACCCCCTTTGAAGGAATGCCTCCCCACTCCATGCATTTAATTGGTAACTCATGTTTTTGTGAGTTATGGGCCCCTCCTCATGAGATGCGCCCTCCCTTTTCTATCCATGTCCTACTGTAGAGTGTGGACTCCACACTCCAAGCACACGCCCTCACTAAACCTCACGCCTTCCTCCGCATTCCCTCACCTTACCTCACGCCTTCCTCCGCATTCCCTCACCTTACCTCACGCCTTCCTCTTTTGAACTCACGCTTTCTCTTTTGAAAAGTGGAAAGGTCTCACGTGAAGATGGAAACATCTTTGTTGAAAGCAAGCAACTCTCCTTTAAAGCATGCATGGGCCTCCTCTTACCCAATGCGCATCCTTTGTGATGCCACTTCACCCTCCACTCATCCTCACATACCAAATTCGCCCCTACCCTAAAAGCTCACGCCACCTTCTCTTGAATTGTCATTTGAGCTTGGATCTTGACATTTGTCAAAGATCCAAGAGGGGTCTCCTTAGCTTCTCAAGCTATTTAATGGACCACTCACTCCCTCATTCATTACCATTCTTCACAGCACTGTTATGCTACCAAATTCTCTCCATCCCCCTCTCTCTTTCTCTCATTATTGTCATCTTGCTTCACTAGTTTTGGTTCTTGAAGAGCTTGGAGCAACTTTGTTGTTACAACCTCTTCCCATTGGATAATAGAAGAAATAGCTTTGGAGGAACTATGGTGTTCAAGATTTGTTTGGACGTGCCACTTATCTATGAGGTGATATTGCTCATTGTTTTCAATATTTTTGTGATCACTAAGTAGCATTGCTAAAGTAAAACTATGTTTGCTTGGCTAGGATAAGTATAACTTTGTTTGCTTACCTATTTGCATTGTATGCATTTTTAATACTAACTTTGTTGTATTATTGATTGCATGCAGTCCATTGTTACTTTTATTTCACAGTTTATTGGAAGTTTTGCAGATCATCTCAAAGCAGTTGTTGGGATAAGTTCAAGGACGAATTTACCCTTATCTTCAAGTAAACTTCGCAAGCATTTTCTGTTATTCTTCCTCCTTCTTTCACATTCAGTTTTTGGTATCTAACTTACTTAGATAGGTCAATTAAAGCAATATAAAATTCTGGTTTTTATATGTGGGAAGTTTCTATTGAAAAACAGAAATTTCATAACTTTTTTGAGCGTGTTGCAGCACAAATCAGCAAGGAATAACTTGCTGATTTTTGCAGGTTCTCGCCAGGCTAAGGGTATATGCTGCCCAATTTCAAGCGCAACACATCTTCCAGTAACACCCTTCAAGAGTGGTAACAGTTTCTCTTCTTCTCTTCCTTCTAAATCATTGTATGCAAGCCCAAAGGAGTGTACCCTGTTATCCCCGATTTCTAGGGATAACTAGGAGATCATGTCTCGAGGCCCAAATGTCCTAGACATGGAGTACCGAGAGCAGGATTGACCAAAGCATGGCCCTGGAGGGCCCATCTTTCTTCCCCTCCATCAGACTTGTCTTGTCAGCAGCAGCAACATCCATCACCTTCGGCTTGGACTTGTATCGGAGAAGACTCTTGCTCCATGAGGTAATTGGTCCAAGTATCATGGTATGTGTCATTTTTTATCATTATAACCTTTAGATATATGCATCAAATTCCTTTTATTTCTGACGACTGCTTGGATCTTACATTGACCCACTTGACCATGGTTGGGGGAACTGAAAGGGTGTCCTAGCAAGCTTGTACCCATAGGTTTTGGTTTGCCATCAGGGGGATTTTTGAAGGGCCATCGTCCGCTCCCATCATATCATCACTTTTACATCTTATCTCCCACTCATCTACCCCATTCCCCTAGTCTGGACATTAGGATAATCTGTTTGTGGGGTTACACCTTATCTCGTGAGAAGAAGGGTCTAAAGGCCCAGAAGGTAAAAGCAACTGGTAAAAGTTAAAAGCCATAAAAATCAAACCTAGAGATGCCTCGCCCAGGGATCCTCGAGAAGGCAATAAAAGGCCTCTCAGCAAGAAATAAGAGGGACCCGAAGAAAAATAACAAAAACAAGACCTAGCCAAGAGGATAGGGGGTCTCATCACGAGCCAGCCTATTATGTTCATGGGTACCTAGCAGTATGACATTGCCATTATCTGGTGACCACGCCAGGGCAGTGACCTTTGGTTGCATGGACAAGGGAAAGGGGGTCTCATCACGAGCCAACCTTATCATCTCTGTGAAAGTATTTGTGGGTAACACTGTCAGCTCTGGTCACCACGCCAAGGCAGTGTCCTCTAGTTAGACCTTGAAATAAAATAAATAAGAAAAAGCAATAAAGAAAAGAAAGAATAAAGGCAATAAAGGGCTTCGAAAGAATTGCATCCATGACAGGTACAACTCGCCTTCTACAAAGGCACCCACAGGTAATATCGTACACCCCTGTCTTTCACTCTACCCGTATGTCTGGACATCCCTTGACCATATCACCTCGTTTTACATGGCTTGGATGATACCCTCTGGGGACTTTCCTTTTCTTATGGACGCTGGCCCAATAGAATATTTTGTCTTTTCTTCGGCTTTGTATTGTAGGTCATTGTAATATCCTTGAGCTATCGAATGATATAT
>SNQJ01S0138985.1:25282-35612 GCA_010110895.2 Picea sitchensis | reverse complement strand
CATGGCCTGTCAGGAGTAGGAAGAGGGGTGTATAGGCCCTATTTCTTAGTGGTCGGTTTGGCAATAGTGCAGGCAGTGCAGGACCTGATATACTTTGTGACCTCCTGTTGAAGTTTCATCCCATAGAAATGTTTCTGTAGCATCTCCACTGTATTTTTGATGACAAAGTGTCTTGCCACCCGAATGGAGTGGGATTCCCATATCATCTTCACTCACTCACTTGATGGAACACAGATATGGCCCAAATGACACAACAACCCATCTTGAAGATGGAAATTATTGACAACTGCGTTTGTACCCAACATTTGGTAGGTGGTGGCGAAGTTAGGGTCTGTCTCATAGAGTTAGGGCCATCTAGATGTTTCATGGCCACAAGAGTCTAGCACCATGGTGAGTGCCGTGACTGGCATTCTGCTGAGGCAATCAACGATGCGATTGGTGCTTCTTGTTTTATACTTGATTTTGAGGTGGAATTGCTGCAAGTATGTGGACCACTTTTGATGGCGGTCATTCAATAATTTTCCCTGTGTCTACATGAATTGCAGTGGCTTATGATTAGTGTGGATGAATGTCTCCTTCCCAAGAATTTAATGTCTCCACTGGCGGCAGGCTTGTACAATGGTGTACATTTATTTGTCGTAAGTAGGGTACTTACAGACAATATCTGACAGTGTCTCACTATGATAGGCCACGGGGTGACTGGGCTGAGTGAGAATGGCACCCACAACATAGTCTGAAGCATCTGTCTCGATTTTAAAGGGATGCTGCAGGTCTTGTAGTGAAATTACTAGGGCTGAGCACAAGCGCTGCTTCAAATCATCGAACGCTTGTTGTTGGGACTGGCCCCTTGCAAATTTCTCCTTACCACCACCCCTATTTTTTTGGCTGAGGGCTCATGCAATATGGGAGAATCCCAACACGAACTTGCGGTAGAAATTGACAAGGCCCAAGAAGCTCCAAAGTTCAGTGAGTGTTGTTGGGGATGGCCAGTCACGGATGACTTCGATCTTGGCTGGATCCACATGTACGCCATGTTTATCAATGATGTAGCCCAGGTAATGGACCCTATCCATGACGAAGGATTATTTTTCCAAGTTGGCGTATAACTTGTGTTGTCGCAGGGTGTGCAAAGCCTGCTGAATATGTTGAAAATGTTTGGCCCAAGTCTTGCTGTAAATTAGAATGTCATCCAGATACAAAACTACAAAAGTATTGGTGAATGGTCACATGATACCGTCCATCATCCTCATGAAAGTGGCTGGAGCATTTTTCAAACCAAAGGGCATGACCAACCATTCAAAAAGTCTTTCCTTTGACTTGAAGGCGGTCTTCCATACGTCTGTTTGTTCTATCGGGACCTAGTGGTAGCCAGACTTCAGATCAATCTTACTGAATTATTTGCCCCCCATGAGCTGATCAAGGAGGTCGTCGATTCTGGGAATCAGGTACCAATTTCTAACTGTGATTTTATTCAGATCCCGGTAATCAATACAGAGTCGCCAGGTTCCATCTTTCTTCTGTACCAACACGTTTGGGCTCCCACAAGGTGATGAGCTGGGATGGATGTGCCCCTTGTGGAGTAGTTCTTGGATCTGTCGCTTGATCTCCTCATTCTCTAACAAAGAATGACGATAGACTGTCCCATTGGGAAACGATGCGCTAGGGGTCAGATCGATGGGGTGCTTGACCTAGCAGTGCAGAGGTACCCCTGTAGGTGAGGAGAAGATATCCAAGTATTCTTCCATGAATTTATCTACTTGATTTTGCTGTGTGGAGAGGTTGGCTGCAGAGACCCTGGATGTGGCTGTGATATTTCGTTTATTCTGAGAGCGAATCAAGAAGAAGACAAACTTCCCTGTCTAAGAGATGAACTTCCTGTATTGCTTAGTAGAGATCAAGGAAGTAACACTAGGGGGGACTACCTCGGGTATCCTGTACAATTTCCTGTTGAACGTAATAATAACACTGTGAGGCCTAGACTCATATACAACATGATGTTTCCATAAATAAGGTTGGCCCAAAAGAACATCACAAATTTTGAGAGGAGAAACATCACATAATACCTCATTTTTGAAGGGCTTGATGCCGTATGACAATCGACACAATTGGATGACGCGGAGATCACTTCCTTGGCAGAGCCATCTAATGGTGTAGGGTTGTGGGTGTGATGTTGTTGGCAGGGCACGCCGCTTGATGACCCCTACTGAGATGAGGTTTTTCTGGCTACCGCTATCAATGATGAAGTGCAGTGGGGTGCCTTTTACCCACATTTGTGAATGGAAGAGTTTCTCTCCTTCTTATGGCTCGTCTGGTTCACCAGGTTGGAGCTTGGTGGTAGCAACGGTGGCACTGGGTTTCAAATCGATGATTCATATTCCCCTTTTTGGTTCTGGCTCAGAGTTAGAATCTGCATCTTATTCAAAGGATTTCACTTTGACCACCAACGATTGCTTTGAGCGGAAGTCAACAGTGTTATGCCAAGGGCTCTTATGGAAGTCACGCCACTTCCTGGTATCTTTCTTTGTCTTTATGGTGTCCTTCTTTGCTTGCGGATTGGATTGGTTGTCCTGATACTATCAATATTTGCTTTGTTCTTTTTTCTGTGGGTTGGGGCCTCCCTTTCCCAGCTTTTGTTGTGAGGGGTTCCTAGGCCCAAATTGCCGCATCTTTTGTTTGAGCTTCTGCTCGATTTTGACGGCATATCGGTAGGCCGTGCCCAAGGATGAGATGTCTAGAAATTCCATTTTGGTTTGGATGTATCTATGCAGAGCACCGCGATACTTGAGCACCATATGTCGCTCCAAATCTTTGATACCCAACTTGGTGCGTAAGGTATGGAAGATATTTGTTAAATTTGGCACTGCTTGGTCTCTTTCTTTCCGCAATGTGGTCCATTTGGTATACAGGTCGTCATAACTTTCGACAAGGTAGTATTGTTCCTTAATAACATCCCTAAAGGATTCCTAGGTGGTTGTTACTGAAAATAATGAGGTTTCCTCTGTTTCCTTTTTCTCACAGAAAGTTTCCCACCAATCTTTGACATGGGGAACGACTTTGAGGAGAGAAAAAGTAATCTTTTCTCTATTCGAAAATTTATGGACAGAAAAATACCCTTCTAGTAGATTCAACCACTTGTCTACAACATCTGTGTCTATTTTACCTTCAAATATAGGAATATCAAAGTTTATTTGTACCTTGAAGGGGGTGGCGCCTCCGTTCGAAGAAGATGCGTCGTTTGTTGGTAGCCACCGAAGGATTTGAGCGAAACTATCCATCATCTCACTCCTTTGTTGCGTGAGGGCTTCCTCAATCAACAGTTTGAAATGATCTCCTGTCCCATCATCTTTCTTTTATTCTGCCATGAGAGGTTGCTTGGGCGTGCGAGAGCTTATGTCCTCAAGAGAAACAAGCTCGAAACCCAACTCTTTGTACTCCGACCTCGTTGGGGACATGCATTAAGACGATAAGGAGTAGACCGCTATGATACCACTGATCCATATTTTATGAGCATAGCGAAATGAATATAGATTATTAACAGGTGCTTAACATAATATAACAGAGATACCGTAAAATTGGTTTTCTATTCAATAACGAAATAAGTTGAAACTGTAAAATGCAACGGAAACAAGCTTGCTGGAATGGTGGCGGCTTATCTCTGAGAAGAGATGTGACAGATGCACGCATTCGTAAGAAGAAGATTACAATGAGGCTATGAAGGCATTTTTACAATAAACAAGAATGCCCAAAACCCTAGACATCCAAAAACCTAACCCTAGGAGATGAAGCGCCAAAAGTCATGTGGGCCCCATTTGGGTAAGTTAGTACATCAACTTCTCGGGGTCGTAACGTTTGCATACTATCTCTGTTTTAGGTGTGTGATAGCCTGTTGGGAAGGTATCGTCGAGGAGATTCATTTTGGGGGATTGATCATGCCCTGGAATATCATTGAGGAGCTCGATCCTGAAAATCCTTCATTTAGGCCCTCAAAATGGCCCCGTAAGTTAAAACTGCTAAAAATAGTAAATTGCCAAAATTGTCAGAAAACTCTTTTGAGCCAGTTGGAAGAGGTGGGTGGCCAGTGATATCCATCTGGATCAGGACATCTCAATACATGTTTCACTGATGTCTAGTGATTTTTGTCTCAGTTGTCTCATGAGTTGACTAAGTACATTCACTTGATAACATATATCGGGTCTGGTTTTAACCATATACATCAGTGATCCAATCAGTTGTGCATCAATCTCGTCTGTATTATAAACATTCATTTTCTTCAAATTCATCACCATCAATGTAGGCATGGATTTTCATTATGTTATATTGAACTTCTTTAATATCCTTGTTGCATATATTCCTTGACATAGGAAAATCTCATCAGTTCTCTTCTAGTCCCAAGAAGTAGTGCATCATGCCAAGGTCCTTTATCTCAAAGTCAAAATCCAATGCATGCTTGCATCCAACAATAAGGCTTCCTGAATAAGTCACCAAAATCAGGCTGTCATCACCAACAATGTAATAATATAGGTTTGGATCAACAACAGTCTTGCTGAAACCCAACTCATCAAAAATCCATCCATCTGATGTGGTTTCCAACTCATGGATGGTAGTATGGATGGAAGTGTATAGGGATTACTAGATCAAGTGTCTCATCATAGAAAACTCCTCTGTTTGTGGGAATTCTCTGGCTACAAATCTCACTTTGTATTTGTCGACACTTCCATCAGCTGCATGCTTGATCTTATAGATTCACTTGGAAGTCACCACATACTTCCCTTCTGGTCTCTGAACAATATCTTATACATCATTCTTTAAGGTATACTAGTATTCTTCTTGGCATGGAAACTTGCCATACCTGTTCAACTGTCGCTTCTCCATGTCAATAAGGCTCATAATTAGTGATGTGGCTCATGGCTGAAGAGTATCTCAAAAAATCTCTTTGCTTTCTCGGGATGTGCCTTGAGGGGATTGTGTGTTCCTATGCCTCCTGCAGATTTTGTCGAGCATAGGTAGGCCATTTATGGCCTACTACAATATCTCTGGGCATATCAACTGGAGCAACTGGATTACCTAGAATAATGTCTGTCTCCCTTTGAACTGTTGAAGGGTGTGAAGGTATTGTCTCTATGTCAATATCCATATGATATTATATGGATCTTTGAAGGGATATCTCTTCTTCAAAAGCAACATCTCTGCTAGACTCAATCTGTCTCTGACCAGGGATGTAGATCTGATATGTCTTCAAAGATTCACTGTTATCTCATAAATGTATCCTTTCTCCCTGAAGGGTCTAGCTTGGACCTTCTCTCTTTGGGTACATGAAAAATACATTATGCACCCAAATATCCTGGAGTGTTCAATGTTGGGCTTCACTCCGGTGAAGGCTTCTTTATGTTATTCAAAATCTGGTGAGGAATCATATACTGTGTCATGCATGCTTCTGCCCACATAATCATAGAAATATTCTGATCATGTACTATTGCATTGATTTCCTTAATGATGGTTCTGTTCTCCCTCCTTCTCAAATATTTTTGACTCCCTCTGAAGTATGAAATATAACCATCTTCATTTTTTGTTAACCTGCTTGAAACAAGAGAACAAACAAAATGAGACAAAACAAGAATATCTCTTAAAGGAGAATAATGAGTACATCTCTAAGATCAAAACAATTTAAGGATTGTTGTCACATCTACAACACCTATTTGTAATGTAGAAACTTTAGAAATGTAGGTTAGAGGCATGATAATTAAAAAAATAAAACATGGAGTCTTCACTTCCAGTGTGTTGGTCCTCTAAATGCACCGAGATCCCTCTGGGTCCATGACTTCAACAAAGGTTCCTTCCTCTTGCAACTTTTCCTCATGACAATGATACAAATAATATATACAAGTGCATACCTGAGGATGCTGATATGATTTCTCCAATGGCACCTCGTTGATCTCTCTCCTCTGAGATATTTATGAAGAAGATAGTCACAGTGTCACCTTTTGTCATCTTTGTTATTTTGAAGCTGGCCCTTCAATGTAAGGGCTTGAGTAGATGACTGGCTTCCTTTTATTGACATCATCTTCCTTCCATTCACTGATAGTTGTCTCTGGTAAACCTTTTTGTATCACCCACAATATGTCTTCCTCTGAAGTCTTGTCTTCCAGGAACTTGAATTTTCTTGATCCATCAAGCTTATCTTCTTTCATAGTTTTGTTCATCATATTTTTAGATTCTTCACAAACCTTTGTCAACTGGGATAGAAAACCTAACGGTTAGGATAGGCTAGCAACTTTAGTTTTTTTTGGGCTTATGACTACCAATAATAAGCCTTGAAATTCAGAAGAACACAAGTAATATTGAAGGCTTCTTCAAAGAGCTGCAGAAACCCTAAAACCATAAATCTACAGAAATTTGCGGAACCCTAGAAACCCTAGGGCCAAAAATCACAAATTCTCAGAATTTCACTTTAAGAGCTTCTGGAGGTGTGCTGAAGAAGTCTGTACCCTCATGTCCAAATTTCATCCCTAACGTCCAAGTGTGAAGTGCTGAAAATGCCAAACAAGAGAGGACCGTATAGATTTTGCAGAAACCCTAGAGGGCCTTACGATATTGCAGAAGAGGGAGGACGACTGCTTTAATGTTTGTGCAATGGGTTCTTCAAGACCTATGCTCTGATACCATGTTGATTTTTCAATGAGCTAGGCTTAAGCATGAATTTCATTCCATTTTAGCATTTTACTTAAACCATAGACAATTTGTTGCAACAACCAAGATCACAAGAAGAAACACCGTGCACAAGTACATAAGAAGTATCATGGGAAACCATTCTCAACAAGAGAAGAAAAACCAACCAATCCTTTGTTATATTCTTCAAGAGAAAGACCTCCACCACTATAAATACCTAACACACAAGAGGGTGCTCACAAACCCTAGAAGCCTAGTGCCCAAGAGAGGTGCACACTTTTCCCAAGAACAAGTGTTTGCTGAAATTTCCAAACTCACACTTGTGATATGATTCCTCAATGGGGAATTTACATTTACTTATATTATATTGAACCTGTCAATAGTAGAGTCTATTGGCACTACAAAGATAACCTCAATAACTTATAATATAATTAATAATTACCATATTAATGATCTTTTACATTAATAATCTTTTACATTCAGGTGGGGCCAACCTGTACCCTTTACATTACAAATAGGGTTAAAGGTAAGTCTGACTATTGAACAATATAAAAAGGGATCTCATACACCCACTAGTGCTCAGCCACTAGGGGTACATCCATCTTTGCTCAACCACAGGGATGTTCATGTCTCTATCTCACTGCATCTCACAGGAGAACCACACTCACTTGTGCTTAGCCACTAGGATCACATTCACCTTTGCTCATCCACAGACAGATCCAACTCATCATATCTTCTTTCTCACTGCATTACACATGAGAGTCATCTAGATTTCATCATCTCAACTCTCTGCTCAGAGGAGGCTAATACATCGTTTAATTTATGTCTCATAACATTGCACCCAACTCATGGGTTTTCACACATTCACCTGTGCTCAGCCATAGGCATGTCCAACTCAGCAGATCTTCTTTCTCACTGCATTACATAGGAGAATAATATGGAGTATCATCTCAAATATATGTATAGAGGAGGCCAGCATAACATTCCAGTTCTATCTCAGATAGGAACCACACACCTAACTCAAGGACTCTCTCTCAGGTCTGTGTCCTGGAGGATCTCTCACACAACTGTAATCATCAACATATGGTACCTTCAATGAGGATGTAGCCTTCAATAGATCGAGGAAAAATCATACAAAACAAGTCTATGATGAGGAGATTGAATCTCCTAGATTCATAGATAAGATACAGGTAATAAAATTGTACTAGAAGAGTATGTTCCTAAAGATCATGATATGATATAACCACCGATACCTATAGATCCACCCTAAGAGATGATTACAAATAATAGAAGACCATCTCCGGCTTGGGAGATCATTCAGGATGCAAATAAGTATGGTTCTATAGATGGGACTTTAGAGAAATGAAGAAGCCGTGACCATATTCTAGCTACATGGGATTACTAATTCATATCATTGATGCAAAGCTTACCTGTTATGAAGAGGCTATAGAAAATAAAGTATGGAAGGATGCCATGATTTAGGAGTACTAGTCCATTGTGAATAATGATGTTTAGGATGTGGTTCCGAAACCAAAAGAGAAGACAATGGTGAGTTCAAAAGGGATCTACAAGACAAAGCATTCTGTTGATGGTAGTATCGAGAAATATAAGGCAAGGTTTGTGGCACGTGCTTTCTCCCAGAAAGAAGGAATATAATATGAGGATACATTTTCTCATATGGAAATATACACATCGATTAGATATATACTTGTGAAAGATGCAGTAATGAAATGGAAGGTACACTAGATGTACGTGAAGATAACTTTTTTTAATGGTCTAGTAGAAGAGGAAGTGTACGTGGAGAAGCCACAAGGTTTTGAGACACATGATAGGTAGTCACATGTGTGCAGGTTGAAGGAATCCTTGTATGGATTGAAGAAAGCACCCATGGCATGATATGGTAGAATTGACAGTTTTTTGATGAGCTTGGAATTTACCAAGAGTAAATAAGATTCCAACATTTAATACAAGGTTGTGGATGGTGGACCAATGATATTACTGTTATACGTGGCTGACATGTTTCTAACACGAGACAATAAGCTCATCATTGAGAGTAAGAGGAAGCTTTCTACATAGTTCGAGATGAAATACCTGGGTATGATGCATTATTTATTAGGTCTATAGGTATGGCAAAAACTAGATGAGATTTTCCTTAACCAAGGACAATATGCTATAGAAATCCTGAAGAGATTGAAAATCATAAATCCATGCCTACACCAATGGTGAAAAACTTGAATTTGTTTAGTGATATATCTTCAAAGATAATGGATTCCACCATGTATAGACAAATGATTGGTTCGTTGATGTATTTGATGAACACAAGGCCATATATTTGTTTTACGGTAAACACTTTGAGTCAATATATGGTTGAGCTAAGATGTGTTCACTTAATGGTGGTAAAACATGTATTGAGGTACCTGAAAGGTAAAGTTGACTATGGAATCAGATATGTTTCAGATCGTGAGATAAGACTTCAAGGCTATGATGATTTAGATTGGAACGATAGTGTCACAGATCAGAATAGTACATCATGATGTTGTTTTAGTTTTGGATCAACTATGATCTCATGGATTAACATGAAACAAGCTAGTGTGGAACTAAGTATGGTTGAGGTAGAATATATAGCAACATGTTCAACTAGTTGTGAAGCTGTGTGGCTTAAGAAGTTTCTTGCAAGGCTGTTTGATCTCGAGTTGGAGGTAACTTGTATATTCTGTGACAACCATAGTTGCATAAATTTGTCAGAGAACCCAGTGTTTCATGAAAATTAAAATCATATCAAGATCAAGTACCATTATACTTGATACATGGTACAAAAGGGAGCAATGAAGCTCCAATATGTTTCTATAGACAAGCAAATAGTTGATGTGTTGACCAAGCCTTTGTCGAAGATAAAGTTTGAGTATTTTAGGGACAAGATTGGCTTGGTATAGAAGGACTTCCCTTGTAATAGGGAGTGATGAGTTACATATGTGATTCTAGGGGCAGTGTCATGCAGAGTGTGGTAGTAGTGGGAAGTTATTCATGGGCACGTTACTGACTGTGGAACTAGTCAGCATGACCTCACATAGGGTCAGCAGTATGTCGAGCCTTTAGGGCTGGAAGATGCCCAAATTTCAAGCTGGAGGGCCAAATTTTATGGTTCGAGGTGTTATTAGCTTTGGTCTATTTCTGGGAAAGAATCAGAGCAATGCCAGAAAAGAGGGAGTGCGCCAGAAAAAGAGTAATAGCAACGCCGAGAAAAGTAGTTACAAAGTGGACAAACTGCTGTAGAGTAGTTGGAAAGTGGACAAGCATTGACTTGGAGAATGATTGGATTGTGGACCAACCGAGATTAAGTCAAGGGGAATGTGGAAAAACATAACTCACTTAGGGTTAGGGTTTTTTTTAAGGGATTTGTCCCATTTTATTGTATAAGTAGAATGTAGTAGGACTATGAAAGTTTGGTTGTTGATTGTTGTCAATTGTTGTTTGGTAGAGAGTGCATGTGACAGAGATGGAGCTATTGGAGAGGAAGTGCTAAGTTTTGACTATCACGATCTATGGAGATTGAATGTAATGGTGGAAGAATTGTACAGTGCACAACACTACATTTTGCATGAATATGAATAAAGAGCCAGATCGACAAACCTTTGTGGACGTAGCTCAGGAAGGGGTGAACCAT